>JAWPHD010005687.1:0-158573 GCA_037043455.1 Cyrtodaria siliqua | reverse complement strand
AGTCATATGTTCTAACCACATGTTCTAACCAATGTATTATTTCTTGCTATAATATATGTATTAGAAATGAAACTTATTTAAGAAGAAGCAGAAGATTGTATTCAACCATAAATCAATATGCATTGAGACACTATAAATAAGATTAATTTAAGAAGAAGGAGAAGAAGAAGGAGAAGAAGAAGAAGAAGAAGAAGAAGAAGAATAAGATGAAGAAGAAGGAGGAGGAGGAGGAAGAAGAAGAAGACTGTTTGCAATCATAAGTCCATAGACACTATAAATAAATAATCATCATCATAAGAAGGAGGGGAAGAAGAAGAAGACGAAGAAGAAGAAGAATAAGAAGCAGACGAAGAAGAAGAAGAAGAAGAAGAAGAAGAAGAAGAAGAAGAAGAAGAAGAAGAAGAAGAAGAAGAAGAAGAAGAAGAAGAAGAAGAAGAAGAAGAAGAAGAAGAAGAAGGTGGAATAGGAAGAGTAAGACGGGACGAGGACGAGGTGAAGAAGGAGGAGGAAGAGGAGGAGGAGGAGGAGAAGGAGGAGAAGGACGGAGACGAAGAGAAAATCATTAAGAAGAAGAAGAAGAAGAAGAAGAAGAAGAAGAAGAAGAAGAAGAAGAAGAAGAAGAAGAAGAAGAAGAAGAAGAAGAAGAAGTCTGTTTGCAATCATAAGTACATAGGCCCATGAGACACTATAAATAAATCATCATCATCATCATAAAAAGGAGAAGAAGAAGAAGAAGAAGAAGAAGAAGAAGAAGAAGAAGAAGAAGAAGAAGAAGAAGAAGAAGAAGAAGAAGAAGAAGAAGAAGAAGAAGAAGAGGATGAGGTGAACAAGGAGGAGGAAGAGGAGGAGGAGGAGGAGAATGAGGAGAAGGACGGAGACGAAGAGAAGAAGAATAAGAAGTAGAAGAAGAAGAAGAAAGAAGAAAAATACGAAGATTTTATACAATTATAAGTCAAAATGCCATATTCCCATGAGACACTACAAATGCATAACATATGAATATGATACAGCAATATACATATTTACAAAAATATTAACATGAGCATTATTCAGATATAAACGCAGTGATGTATTCTGTTTATATTCCTATTTTACACAAAGCGGACAAGGTGATAATTGCTAATGACATAATAGTATGCTGTTATAAAGTAATTCAAACGTTGCAAATATAATTAATATAACAATTCCAACACTGGGAGCTGCAACTGGGTTGGTGATTTGTTTAATCCATATCTAGCGCTCAACGCATTTGCGTAACACTAACTCTGGGGTAACTAGAAGTTGTATAGTTATAATAGTTGCTACGATCGCGTTATTTGCAAAACAATGACACCATTTAAAATACGTTTAAATAACTATGACTGCAGTCATTACCCTTTGACATTGCTATTTTGATTACATAAAACATTTACAATTATATACAATTTAAACAACATTTAGAACAACCACTGTGCAACAAGCAAGCACATAGTTTAATAATACGTTTAAACCATTAAAACAACATATGCATATGCAACAAATTGAAAGGAGGTTTCTTGGTGAAATGCCAGGGTCTGGCACATTTATTGACCTTTCTAAAACAATACATTTAATTATTTTTGTATTACTACCATATGACAGTCAAGATATCCCTAAAATAAACAATGACTTCTAAGATGGTAACAAAAAAGTGCAATTAATCAGACAAGTGATTAGTAATATCTACAATGTAAAATACCGATGTTTTTCACCTTCTTCTGGAGTTTCTGGGGTTTATTTACTATTTGCCGCAAAAATACAACTAATTTAATCCTGGATCATCAGAGTGACTGTAAAGCAAGCATTTTCATACAATAAAACCAAAGTTTATACTCATTTGATAAATGTTCCTCAGAGTATACTTAATTTTAATAATCAATGCCTACACTTCTTCTAATTAAAACAAGGGAACATTTCATCCAAAGAATTAACCATACACAAGCGTAACCATATGCAAGAGTAACCATCTACAAGAGTAACCATCCACAAGTGTAACAATCCGCAAGAGTAACCATACACATGAGTAACCATCCACAAGAGTAACCATCCACAAGCGTATTCATCCATAACATCCACACGCGTAACCATCCAAAAGCGTAACCATTCACAAGCGTAACCATCCGCAAGAGTAACCATCTACAAGAGTAACCATCCACAAGAGTAACCATCCACAAGCTTAACCATCCACAACATTCACAAGCGTAACCATACAAACACGTAACCATCCACAAGCGTAACCATCCACAAGAGTAACCATCCACAAGAGTAACCATCCACAAGCGTAACCATCCACAAGAGTAACCGTCCACAAGAGTAACCATCCACAAACGTAACCATCACGCTTTTGTAATTCATTCATTAACATGATTAACAAGGACATTCAACATTATGTTATTGTTTTGTTGTCTCTTTTTTTTTGTCTCTTTTTTTTAAAAAAAAAAAATTATAGTTTTTTACTCCTTTCAGATTTAGGATTATACATTTATATAAAAAAAGTAAGTTCACTTCTTGTATTATAAGAAAAGTAGCACGTGTGTTTTTATAGATACGTTAAAAGGAAATACGACAAACTTGAAGTATTTATCTAGCAATAACATGAGCACGTCGATTTATTAATCCAGTATTTTTTTTACCTTAAAACTAGCAAATAATCAAAAGGGAATATTTATTTTGGTGTGTTCAATTTATCTTCGTTAGTATACCATTTTTTATCATTTTATTTCCATCGTTCACTGAATACATTAATGTTATCATAAATTAAAAAACTCTTATAAATCTAACATTTTTATATTGTAATAAGATAAATAACTTTAACCAGTTCGTATTCCATTTCAAACTTATAAACAAAAACTCGCTTTATTGTTTTTATAAACGAAATAAATTTAATTTTATGATTAACACAATGTGTTTATAACGTTTAAGTCAACCAAATAAACACGAAAGTACACCACTTATCATTTTCGAAATATAATACGTCTATTATTTCGTATTTGAATCTTGTTTTAATGTGCGCAATATCAAAATGGTGTCCTAATATAAAGTACATCTTATATTGAATGTTAACACGTCTCATAGGTATTAATAATGTGTTTCAAATTCTCCTGAACATAAGTTTTGTTGATTTCAACGATGCATGTCCTTTCCAACCGTAATTAATCATTCCTCCCCAACCGTGGTCATATGACGATTTCCTACCTGGAGTGGCATACTCTCCATTTGGGTTTATGTATCCGCATGAGTTGTACCACCAGGCACTATGTTGGTAATATGCACATCTTTTTTTGTCATATACATCCTTAGCAGTGAATCTTGATCCTTTGTTATACAGCAAACTCTCTATATTAATAAATATACGTAATAAAATATGTTTGAGGCATTTTAAAGCTATACACACCCTTGTACTTATAGGCATATATGAATATGATTTCTTTATTTACACTGTCCTGTTTTAATGGGATGACAGTAGGGTAAGTGTGAGGTTTGGTGCACCCTAGAACCGGTTTAAACACTTCTAGGCCTACTTTGCCACTGACTGTTCCTAGGCGTTAGCCCTATTGTCAACCATTTTGTGTTTGTGATGTCGTTTGCATTTATTATTACGTTTGCCTTCTTGTTTGTCTGTTTGCGTGTTTGTTTCTGTGTTGTGTGCTTGACTGTCCTCCTTGAATGCTACTTTGCCTGTCCGATCTTTTTTATATTTCTTGGGTTATATTATTGGTGCTGATTCGCTGACAGACGACATATGAGTTCATGCGTTAAACTAATCAATTACCATGCGGAATATATATAGGGTGGCAATTAAATAGTATGTCAGCATTACTAAGAGGATATCCAGTCATAGACGACATACGTTTTCATGAACAATATATCAATTTCAAAACCTGAGTTGGTCATGGAATTTAATCATGGAATTATTAACTATAATCATGCATACCACATGCGTGCTATATATTTATGCTATTACAATACATCAGTTGGATATTGTTTTCGTTTTAATATGTAATATGATGATCTCTGACCTCTCTGACCGGGAGATTCCTTATTAACATGGCCATTCATGTTTGTCTTTAAGCGTGTTTTGTTTTTGTTTCCTTTGTTCTCTGAAAGCTGCATTTCCTGTTCGACTTTTATAATTATTTTTAAAATATATATGAGCCAAAACACGCGAAAACGACCCTTCAGACAAAATTTTGACATTTTGTGTTTTTTCATGTTTATGAAACACGTTGATTTTCTCTTTAAAAATCTCTTTGATTTATGTTAATATCTTAATTAAAAATAATTTTATCTCCATTTGAAAACCAAAGATTATATTAGCCATTAATTTCGACGTTGACGTCGGCGTCTTGGACGACGTCGTTGATTAAATAACAACAACAACAATTAAACAATTATCATTTTCTATAGCATCAACTATTTATATTAAGAAAACATATTCCCTATGATATAATTATTAGATAAAACACGGAAGTGACGAGAAATGATTATTAATTAATTGATTACCGGCCGACGTCATAAATTGTTACTTTATGACGTTATCGTTTAAACGTCCGAAGGGACGTTTTCGCGTGTTTCGGCTCATATAAGTAAACGTGTTCACATAAACCACTGTGAAGCTCAGTGTTATTTATGCCTATTAACATTTGTCATGTAACCTTAATTGTATGGATCGCGTAATGTAGATGTGCGTGTTCTATGTATACACTTACGTAAGTCAACATCTAAGTTACAAAAACGGCCGTGCAACATATGACAATGCCAACTCTGCACGTGGACACTTAACAAAATGAAATTAAGATTCAGCTTAAAATACTTTGAGGTTGTATTTGTGTCTGTGTGTACGTTAAATAACGATATAACGAAGGGATAAAGTTAAAGAACAAATAGGCAGTATGCTCATGATTAAGGTTTTGCCTTTTACATTTAAATTTAATAAATAATGTCAAAATACCATGGCAATGTAAATCAAACAGCTAATTTAAGATAATTGTAAAGTGTTGAGATTTTGAAAAGTTAGAAATTACACCATTAACATGATTAATGAAACTGATAGATTCATTGCCATTACAAATAAGTGTACTTACTGTTCGGTGTGGTATCATTCTGTTTCAAAAGTCCGCCGACATGTAACGTGTAGTCTGCTCCGGCAGATATGTAAAAGTCACTAAACTGTTCCATAGCGATGTTTCCATAACTGTCAACGAATTGAAGGTATATTTCGTCCGTTTTTGTATCCGTCATTTCATGAATGTACTTCAATCCTAATGAAAGAAAAATTAAATGTCATGCTTAACACAAGTGATTAGTATTATGATGTTCAAGCCTTTGGCAAAACGTCGCCATATGTTTTTAACTTTACTGAGTGACGGTTCAACGCCACGATAGGTTTATTTTTAAAATTAACGCAGATAAAACAAACGTTGTATTGGTATATAATATGGCGGTCAAATGTGCATTAAATCATCAGCCTTTTATTGAAGCAACACATTTGAAAGGTACTCTCTGTCATTTTTAGACCATGTTTACATACACAATACCTGTCCTATTAATAAACAATCTAACCCGGCAAATTATATGTTCTATACTTAAGCGCAGTGTACACGAGATACAACGCAATAGTTCATTAGTTCAAATGTCGCGATATTGTGTTACAAACATTTATTTGGCATAGTTCGCAAAGACGTATTCTATTCTTTTGATATGCTTATGCAATTATTTCAGTGATACGACTCTGAAAGCTGCGTCGACTGTCAACAGTCGTATTTTGTTTTTAACATTGATATGCCTAATATGAAATATAAAGGTATTTCATGGGCATTTCCTTCAGATTTCAACTATAAACATAATAAGTCCCCAACTTGGAACCTGAGATATCTTAAGATAAATATATGACCCATATTATTGAATTTTTGACAAATTTCCTCAGAATAATTTCAGGACAATTATGCAGAAAATTATAGAATTTTATAACCAAAATCAAATCGAATTACATTAATTTTATTTAATCCTAGTATCTATGACTCTATTCTAGCTATACTATGAAGACAAATGCATGATATATGCGGAAATAGAGAGTAATATTACCTTAATTGCATTGCAGATCCTCGGATAAATGGCAGATGTTCGAGGGTGGAGTGGGTGGGGAAAGAGACATTTAAATATTTCGTTCGAAGAAATGAAATATTTCACAAGAATAACATGTTCAAAACTTATATATTGTTAGCAAATACCGTGTACTTTAAAAAAAATACATGTCACCGTACGTAATTGTTAAAAAAACAATTATCATGATTATAACCCAAACATATCTAATTTAAAAAAAATATAATTAACTTTTAACTTCTAAAAACGCCATATATTATTTTAACGGATTCTACATGTGTTATAATGTTAATCACTCAGCATGTCAGTAATATGTAATTGTATAAGTTGAATCTTACATTACAGACGGACATGTATATGCTAAGTAAGCAAATCTACAGCGGCTTAACAAACACATCTGAAGTAAAATTACTTCATTCATGAATAATTCATATTATGAATGGAACATATACATAAGCTAATATAGTTTGTAAACTATTCCCTAAATAACTTTGTGGCCGTGTACATACCCATCCAAAACTCTCCACGAACGTCACCAAATCCATTTTCGTATTCAAGAAAAGTTCTATAGAAATCCACAGATCCATTATGGCGGTATTGGAACACCTGAACGGGTAAACAGTGGAAAGTGATTCATAATACATCAACTGCACGATAAATATTCTCATATTGAACAGACAAATTTCATTTAGGAGAAACACTCTTCTTACTTTACCATCCTAAATGCATATATCCTGTTGTAAGAGAGCAACAGCTAACACACCTTTATATGGATAATTATGTTTGATTTGCCCCAATGCCATAGCTTTATGAAATTCAGAAACATGCAGATATACTGAAATGAAAACAGAAACGCATAATGGATATTTCCGCTATATAGTGTATGTTTAATATGCTACTGCTACTCGAATGGTACAGTGCGATATTAGGCATGTCCTTTCGGAAGGAAGGTTTAAACAGCACCGAACACACCAATGATTACTCTTTTGAAGTGTTATACTCGACATAATGCGCGTTTGGTTCAAGGCTTTAAAACGTTGCAATCTCTTAACATTAAACACAATACTGAAATCATTTGACGTTTTCAAGCGAAACATTTAGAAAGTTCGTGTAACAAAGTATATATTGATTAAAAGGTCTACTACATGAAAGAGTTATAGGCAATTTTTTGATAATGCGTTTCATTTTCCTTTCAGTATACTATGAACACGAGGCGTTACGCAATCAGTATACACGTGTTCAAACGGGTCACACTGTATTATTTCAAGGTGTCAAGCGTGTTTCAGTTAAACCCAATATGTTGTATATGTCGTTTGTTGTTTCATATGTCTACTACATGGCAGAGTTGTCCTTTCTGTAATTAGCTGTAACCCCTTTTTGTACAAAACACGTTGAGGTATATCTGGAATAATTACGTTAAATTAGGTGTATATAATAGCGTAGTATAGGCAATGTTGTGATTATGCGTTTGTTTTTCCTTTGAGTGTATATACTGTGCGTAAAGTGTACAATATGTTTCAGCCAACATAAGATCTGTAATACGTGCAGATTCCGTTCACTGCGAGTTTAACCATTTTTTATTTGAAGTATAAACTTCTAAAGAAACCTAACACAATTTGTGTTTTCATGTAATTGACTTTTTTGTATTTTATGTCTAAATTGTAAAATGATTAACAAGTAAACATTGACTTGGTTTAACGACGCGGTCAGCCTTGGCATCTACCTATTATCCATATCATCTCGGTGAGTGAGAAAACATGGGGACAGTAGTTCTGAAATATAACGGTTTGGTCATCTCGGTCAGCCTCGGTTCCTGCCTATTTTATCTATCTTTTCATAATCACTGCATAATTTGTTTTTTTGTATAAAACAGTCAGAGCTGTAGATAAGTTGGACTACAGTGGGTATTTAGTCTTAGATTCAAAGTGAATGAGTTACACAAACGCGTTTAGAGTACAATCAAACATTTTTAAATAGTTCATGTTTCCACGATGGATGTGAATCCATTTCATATTTTTTTAAAGAAACACACATTCTATTTAAATGGATGTTATGTAAAGCCAAACACTCTATGTTTTTGTTCTTATTATTAGACGCATGATTATGTAAATACGGATAAGAATGTTCCACTGGACACCGCATACAAATAAAACACGCTTGTTTTTTTGTTTTGAGATTTTCTTAGCAATGATACTTGCAATTTTAAAACAACTGATGATATTTGTAAAAATTGTTTGAGTAAAATGCTTAAATACTCAGCCTATATATTGCTCTAATGGAACTCCGGAATACTATCGAATGATATGGAGTAATGACTGTTTTAGTGAGGATATGAAATGATAAAGGCCACAAAATATATAATTGGATGTTGTTTACTGGCTCGTCAGTACAATAGAGTTGATTTTAAACCGCCCTATACAGAATGTGAAAAGGAAGCTTAGATTCTGTTTTACCCTTAATAACGAAAAGATTCATACGATGGTTTACGTGCTTGCATGATATACAACGAAACAGGGACCGCTCGTTTTACGTGCTTGCAGGATATACAACGATACAGAGAACTAACACTTACCCTACTGTCATCCCATTAAAACAGGACAGTGCAAATAAAGAAATCCCCGCCATGATCTAATCGAACACAACGAGAAAACGTATAAGATAGACCTATGAAGTTCAAAATGAATACTAAATTTTCCTACAAGTAATGTTTAGTTGTTAGAATTTTGTTAGACGATTGTAGCAGATTATTAACAAGTTTTTTTCTTGGCATTGGTTACACATACTTGACAACTGTAATGACATGTAGTATCATTTGCGGGTTTTATCATTAATAAATAAATGGATTCAGGTCCAGTAAAAGCATTATCCATTGCTCGTGCCTTATAGAATATGATTTTTTATCTTGCAGTGAATACACTCAAGAGATATGAAAACGCAACACGGGAATATTCCGCTATATATTGTATATACTGCACACTTAATTGCACATAATATTCCAAATAAATCCCAAGATGTTTTTTTAAAAAAAAGTTGCAGTTAACTAGAGAAAGGACACAACTGTGATGTTGTAGACGTTTTAATCACACTACACTTTGTAACAAGAACTTCATCAATGTTGAAGTTGCTCTTCGAAAAATTGAGCTAGTTCAGTACTGTATTTAACGTAAATAGTTTGCAAAATTTTGCATCCTAAGTTTGCTCACATGATTGAGCCAAACGCGTACTCTGTGAATAATGAAACATTGCAGGAATACTATTTGCTGTATTATTTATTTGTTTAGTATTTTTTCCAAAAGGAAAGGTCTTACGTAGCCATGTACCATTCGATTAAAAGCAGCATATTGTACATACAATATATAGCGGAAATTCCCGTGTTGCGTTTTCATATCACTTGAGTGTACACATAAAATATTGTTTGCTATAAATGTTGGCTGATTAAGAGAAAACCGTGTATATACTATTTGCTGTCAGAAATAAGTTCTAGTTGTGCATATATGTACTGTAGGAAAATATAGTAGAAATAAACTAATGGTTTAAAGTTGTATAGGCTAACTCACAGTCCAGCCTCCCCCATCTGTTACCATGTCGCAGTAGACGTCATGTGGTTTGTTATTCTGAAGATATACTGTGTAAATTCCACTGTTGCTTCCAATGCCGAAGTTTAGGACATCATAACAGTCACGAGCTATAAATATAGACACTCGGTTTTAATTAGGCCCTGTGAACGCTCTTATTGTATAACGTGATTATTGGGTTTATCATGTGCATACAGTTTAGGTTTCCTTTGTTGGTCATTTTTAAAACTTGACAAAGACGGAAGACGCAGCATGCATGAAGGCCGATTCAAGAAACATGCTGAAGGAATTTTATTAGCGCTGAATAATGAGTTTCTCCCTAGTCTCAACATCAAATACAGGTTGCGTTTATCTTTCTCATTATGCATTTTCTCCATTGCCTTCACATTGCCTTCACATCGAATAAACTGTGTGTTTACAGTTCGCACTATACACATCAATACTTTGTACTAAGTTTTACTACAGTGTGCACGGAAATTGCAAGTTATTTTTTTTAATAACATATAATTTAAATTCGTGAGTATTTTCCACAAGGAGAACGGAAATGCCAAGACATCTCTGAATAACACATCATTTAAGTATGTGACTGACTTGTTATAGAGACCATCAGTTTAAAGAGATCAGTAAAAGCTAAAATATCCAGATATGAATAGGTAACTAACACCCACAAAAATCATATTGTTCAGATTTTTTTTCAACAGTTATAGTAATATGGTATACATTTCGTTTTACACGTCTCTGAATTTAACATAGGCGAAAAAGATTATTTTGATATTGTAAAAATAATTATACAACGGTTTTTGATAAGGCGATGGTGGTTATACTATTAACGGCGCCAATACTGAATAACGGAGTGACATATTTCGATCTTCGCTATGGTCCACTCTATATCAAAATCCCTTTTAAAACTACTGCTAACGGAATCTCCTTCCAAAATGGAATATATGGTTCTTTCTAATGCATTATGTTTCTTTACCAACATGCCAATATGTTTCATATGTTAACATCATCCTAAGCTTCAAATGAAAAAGTGTTGTTTCTTGTGCATGGCATATATCACTATCCTGATCACCGAATAGATAGTTCCGACATTCAGTTTGTAGCTCCGCCTTCTATTGTCCCAGGCTTAGCCTTACCATCGAATGGATGGTTCCCACCATTCCGTTTATAGCTCCAACCTCTATTGTTCCTCGCCTAGCCTTACCATCGAATGGATAGTTCTGACATTCAGTTTATAGCTCCGCCCTCTATTGTTCCAGGCCTAGCCTTACCATCAATTTGATAGTTCCGACAGTTTATAGCTCCGCCCTTTATTGTCCCAGGCCTAGCCTTAAAACCGAATGGATAGTTCCGACAATGTATAGCTCCGCCATCTATTGTTCCAGGCCTAGCCTTACCCTCTAATTGATAATTCCGACATTCAGTTTATAGCTCCGGGCTCTATTGTTCCAGGGTCGATTCTACTACGATTCTCACTACGGCAATACCACATACATTTGATATATTGTATTTTAGAGTTGTTTGTGGGACAACACGGGCTTTTGTTAAAATCAGGTGTACAAGTCGATTATACGTTTAATTGGCTCAAATCTCTTGTGGATGTAAGCTTGACCTACAGATCGGAACTATGTATAGAGATTTTGTTTAAAGTAACTTCGCATTATCATCATACTATATGTTGTAAACTTACATTACATCATCTTAACCTTTCTATGGTATGGAAACAAAGTGTGTTTTGCATGCAGTTTTCTAATATGGGTAAGGAAATGCCAATTCATCCAAATAACATATAATTTACTTGTTTCGGACTTTTAACATGTATACTATACAAACCTACACGATTTACACACTACCACATATGTAAGCAATACCTTGTTTGCAAAGGGGAGCTGAAGGACTCCATGCTCCTTTTGCACACGTAGCCGTTTCAGAGCCGATGAGAGAGTAGCCATCAAGACAGGTGTATGTCGCGGTTTCTCCTTTATAACTGTTTGGTGCTGATACCTGTCCATTTTGTGGGGCTACAGCTGGTGGGCAGTCTGAATTGTATTACATAGGAATTCTTCAGTAATATTCATTGTAGTAACCGTTTCTTTTTTTTAAATCAAAGTATTACCGACTTGTTATAAATGTTAAAGAGATAAATAAAAGCGTAAATGTCCAAATTTGAAACGGTACTAAAGTGACGTTGCTGTCCAGTTTTATTGAAAAATCTACAGTAGTTTATGAGGATTGTTTATACATTTCCTTTTACAACGTAGAAGGAAACACTAAGTTGATCATTTATATCCTAATGATCAAATCTAAAAATAACTGTCAATGCTGCAGAATTTAGATGATATTACATATATCCTGGTATTTAAACTATATTACATATATCCCGGTATTTAGATAGTATTACATATATCCCGGTATTTAGATAATATTACATATACACTGGCAGTTATATAATATTCAATATAGCCGGTATTTAGATAATGTAACATATATTTTGGGAAGTAGATAAAATATACACAGTATGTGTATGATATATAATACAGACCGATATTTGGGTGATACAATATATACAAGAACGATTTGGAATATATTGTATATACAAATATTTTGTATCGGTATTGTGATGCCATTATATACTTTTTTGTGTGATATAATATAGTTGGATGAACATATATATATATATATATATATATATATATATATATATATATATAGCTATTTTGATGATATATAGGGAGAAATATTTGTAAACTACCAGGGACAGAGAACCTTCGGACGAACTACGGCAGGGCGCCTAGCTATAACGAGATACACAGAAATCAAGCGTATGCATTCACTCCCTAAAAAGGATAGCTGCAACACACGTTGATGAACTGTATCTCTACATCATAACACACTCTTCTGGAGGCACAATTAACATATAGACGCATACATACATACATTCATAGTTTATATCAGTGTGCCACATTTAAGCATTCAACCACACACAGCTATATTGAGACTGAAAGGTGCCGGATCTTGGGGATACTGTGAATTCAGTAAATATAATAAAGAGAGATAATTTGAACTCACTACGGCAACTTTCGAAAATGATATCTCGTAAGCGATTCACGTTCATAAAGAATAATTATATATAGGAAGAAATATTTGTGAATTACCAAGGACAGACAACCTTTGGACGAACTACGGCAGGGCGCCTATCTATGAAGAGATACACTGAAATCAAGCGTATGCATTCACCCCCTAAACAGGACAGCTGCAACACACGTTAATGAACTGTATCTCTACATCATAACACACTCGTCTGGAGTCACAATTAACATATATTCCAGCTAGCTTAATGATATATACATATACCGGTATTTCATATTTGATTATGACTACATCGTCTTCCTGCAAAAATCAAGTCGAGACAGATATAAACAATCACGTATACACAACGGGTTTACCTCTTTTACATTTGGGGGAAACACCTGTCCAGTATCCATCGAATTGACATGTAAGTAAGCTATCACCGACAATGCTGAATCCAGCTCGGCAAGACACTGTCACATTTCGATCTGCGATGACTGCAGTGGTTGGTTTAACCTTACCGTTTGTTGGAGCTATATAAGGCGAACATTCTAAAATAGAAATGTGTTCAAAGCAATATATTTTCATGTAATATACTATACTCTAACATATTTTAAACGGTTAGTATAAAACACACACTGTTTACATATATTGAAAATCATAGTTATTGTAATAATATGATGTTATAGCAAGCAAGTTTACACGCAAACGTTACATGTAGCTGCCGAGGAAAATAGCATTGTATCTGGGGATGTTTTAGAGACAGAATTTAAAATAATTTAATATCAAGGCACGGGAGCTTAAAGTATAGAAAATAAAGCCTGTCATTGAGAAATAAATCATCCTGTCTATGTTTTCTGACAATTCTATCCACATTCTAACCTTCAGTGCTACTTACTAAAAAGTTTATATTCAAAGACGTAAGACCTCGCTACACATCTAAATACCTGTATATATTGTATCATCCTAACACGGTTTAGCATATTTTGAACATGGAGAAATAATGTGTAAACTATATGACAAGAAAGATTATTTTAATTTTGATATTGTTAATTATCCGAACTTAGATGAGAATGTTCCCCGAGCTAATTATTATGGGATCTAGTTTCTCAAGGTACTCGTTTATCAAGAGCTTGTAGACGAGTTGATGATATTAATATATAAAATAATTCTATTACTAAGAAGCTACTCCATCAGGGCTACCATTACCATAAACCTTGAAAACCTTTAGCAACATTGTATTTGTGTAATCATGATCTACTTTTAAATATAAAGGTAATATAAGAATTATTCTGTGACAAAGACTGTCACAACCTGACTTGTATGGTGATTTGATTTACCAACTACGTAAGATCCTTGGCATAATCAATTTCATACAATCCTTATTAAACTTGTTTCATTTTCAAAATATTTTACGATGCTATCATTTTGCAACGTACTGAATCTTTTGTGGTTGACCCATGTTTAGTTCGACACAATGTTTCCCCCTTGTATTGTGCTATGGCCTGACAGATTTAGGACCCTATGATTAAGTCTATTTAAATTCTTAAATCCCGGTAGCTTTAATGTTGTCTTAAATCTTGTATTGTCTACCCTTAATGGTGTGTTCTCGTGTTGCTTTAGTTTCTGCCAATGCATTAAGTACTTGCTTTTTGGCTTTCTAAGCTTTTTATATTCATATATACATGATCATATATGTGTTGTACTTATATTGCCTATTAATGCTGTATTATTTGGCAGAGAATATAACCTGGAGGGCATGTCTTTATTTACACTGTCCCATTTTATTGGAAAGACACTAGGGTTCGATCTACAGGTGTCCGGATGCAAATGATGCATCCATATTTTTGCATTATTAGTATAGATTAAGTATGTATACCCTGTACAATTTAAGAAATACATTATGCAAGACAAATATTCGTATGGATAGAGAGAGCTATATTACACATCCCATATCCACTAATAGCATTTGCTATTGTTTAGCGTGTTTTTTAAAAGTCTACTCGCCTATCTTATGTATTCAGCATAAGGTCATTCTAGTAATGATAATATTATACTGCAATATCAATCAAAAAAACTCAGTAATAAATAAATATACATATATTGTTTTTTTCCCCGAAAATAGTCGTGTGGCGTAAATGAATAACGTGTGATATACATGTATGAAATCACCCTTATTCTTATTTACAGCGAATATGCGTATTTAATGAAATACGCGAAGCATTATGATAATAAATGTAATACTTCCTCTATTACATGTCGGAAATATGCTAATTAGGTATATACAATATATTCGCATTACATGAAATTGCATTACTCATTCATTATAAATATGAAGGTAATATCTTGCCTTTTATACATCTTTGTAAGTATTTGTTTGTTTCTATGTTTTATATGCTCTCCCATTTTGAATCAAATGCGATGTTTGCCTGTTATGTGATAACTCTTTCCCCAGATTTAGTAATATGCGATATGTGTGTTCTTCGCGTGAGATTATAATACGATTCATGTTTATCCGATGAATATGGAGAATTGGTACACGAATTATAGTTGTTTTAATCGATGCACTTACAATTCCAAGGATATCAATTATAGCTCGCGTTGGAATACCCGATTATTTTCTTTGCATTCCATAGACATGCTATGCGTTGAAGTCACCGACTATTAAAGATATGCACGTGCATTTACACACAGACGTGATACAACTGTTGATTTTATATGCACTCATATAAACGTATACGGTATGTAAGAATTCCCTATATCACATGGATACGAATGACGAATTCGTTAAAGCCTGCATGATACTTCATGACGTCATGACGACGTTGCCCTATTCTGACGTCAAAACAAACTCATTATTGTTCACCTAACCCGTATTAAGTATCCATCATTTATGTCATAAGTGTATCTATGTGAAATAGAGCAATATAACTCGCCAGATCCGAACTTCGTTCCTTATTGCAATTTGGATCCCTCTGATGAAATGTTCATATCTCACATACATATAATTATACTAATGAAGGATTATCCTTATATCGATATATATTATTTGATTGAAAGAAAGATATGTATATTTTAATGTTTACATTTTTAATTATGGTATTTCGCCATAATTTATTCTCATGATGCCTTGAAATTAATCCGATTGTTGTGTATATAGCTTTTGTCAGTCGAGGAATTTAATGTCGATGCATGATGCTGTCTCGTTATCTCGTTAGAGAGGCAAATCCTCTTATTGCCTGTTATTGTTTAGGTATTGTTGTTTGTTTGTTTTTATGGTCATTTCTATTCACAGAATATTTTGATAATTCTGGACCGTATATCTGGTGTAGAGATTTTAATGCATGTGTTAACTTTAGTTTTTCGTTCGTTTGCCTGCGAGATTTGCAGCTGACCTCATACTGATCCGGGAGGGAGTAGGTAATTAGACACCAAGCTTGCACTGTGACCGAATACCTCACACTTATCAGTACACGTGTCCCAGTTAGAGCGTTATTGGCACTTGGCCATAAATCCGTGTACAAGATTATTGAGTTTAAAGGGAGTACCTCAGGTTTTTCATGGGGATCTAGTTGTCCGATTTAAAATCGACAAATATTAATATTTTCTATTCTACATCGCCAAAATATCATTAATGAGCCAAAAATTATCCCTTATTTGCAAAGAAATGTATTCTGCACAGTAATACGTGCTATCATAGGTGACTCACCAGGGTTAATTTCAGCATTGTGCGTATGATTCCATCCTAGCTATAAGGTGTATTCAAAATTTAGACATTAACAAATGGTTCTAACATCATATTTGGATTGACAAAAGTGTTTTATCATGAACTGGAACAATTTTATAATTTTAGATGTTTCTAGAATAATCATGATGTGCCCCCTTTAATGTATTTAATTATAACAGTTGGCGATAATGTAACTTGCTTGCTTCATAACATCTTTCCTCAACATGAATTATACTTCTATCACCGTGTACGGTAAAAAGGTTTTCTCAAGTTTACACAAGCAATAAAATGCATATTAACTAATAATACATAAATGAAGAAATAAATAAATAATTGATAAAAAAAAAGTATTAATAATAAGGTAACGTAAATGAATAATTATAATAATAATAATAAAAATAATAATAATAATAATAATAATAATAATAATATAATAAATCAATAAAAAAAATGCATCTGAAGTCGTACATTTGTTTTCAGAGATAGGGTATGAACGATATTACAGGAGTATCCGTGATTGCTTAGTACGTCAATTAAAATCGTTAGAATCAAGTCATCTTTATCGTGTGTCTGGCGGACCATGATTGATTGGGCTAGTAATTTATCAGGGCATCGTATGCTCTAAATAGTATTCACATGTCGGCATCCTTTAGTTTTCTTACAAATGAATGACCTAGAATTAACACAGCGTAAAGGGGGACTGTTATCCAGTCATTGGCGACATTGATACTCTGTTATCTGTTAAAAAAGATAAATAATAATAATAATTAATTAATTAATTAATTAATTAAAAAAATGTAAACTCTCTATCTGATTTTGTTCAAAAAAATAAATATATATAGAAATCAATCAATAAATAAATAAATAAATAAATACAAAATACTAAAAATAACATATGAATCAATCAAGTCGAGTAGTAACTGCTATCTGTTGTCGGCAGATTAATTTTCCTTCCCATTAAACAATAGAGTGTCTGACTCATAATTGCATAGACAGAGTAAAGGCAGTGTAATGATATTTGATATGGGAGATATCTCTAAATGACTCAGCGAGTGTATACACATTGGCTGTCGATTTTTTTTGCAGAGGCAGTTAGTATTTTAGAATAACAAATTTCAGGTTATAGGTGGCCTACACTGTATTGCCTTCGTATAGGTAAACATACCTTGATGTAGGCCCTGTATATGTGACGAAGACGAAGAAGAAAGAAGATACATATTTAAATAGATAATCAAAGCAGTAATTAGTTAATAAATACAAACTGGCTTCTAGCTTTAGATGTCATAAACTTAAGATTGTAGGGAATGAAATAAAATAAATTGAATTGAATTGAATGTTGTTTAACGGCTCATCAACACAGTATAGGTTATTTAGAGCCGCCCCAGAGAGAGGGGAAGGATACATAGGAATCCGGGAACCTGCCCTACTCTTATTATCGAATAGATTCCTATGTTTCTTTAACGTGCTCGGAGAATAGACCGATACACGGGACCGCCCGGTTTACGTCCCCTTCCGACGGACGAGGCTTAGGTAAAGTGTCTTGCCCAAGAACACACCGACGGAACTCAGTGGTACCAAGGAGGATTTAACCCGGGGCCTCCGGTTACAAATCCGCCGCGTTACCGACTGCGCCACGCCAGCCCCTAAATAAAATAAAATAAATACATAAACACACAGTACATAATAATAACCATTTAAAAAATAAATAAAATAAAATAAATAAATAAATCAATAAAACAATTATCCATTACCGAATACGATAAACAATCCATAAATAATTAAAGTTTAATAGACGTACCATGAATGGACACACAATAATAATAATCATAATAATAATCAAATAAATATTTTTAATGAATAACAATAATACGGTTACTACTAATAGCGTTAGTAATTATACCAATATCAGTAATAATAATAGTTGTACCAAGATTATCATAAAATAATACCATAATTAAAGGGAGATTTAAATTACTTTAAATAATACGCAATATGTTAGAAACTCGTAACTGATTACAATTGTATTCTGTTTCATTGCTTGTCAAGCGTGTACTATCTGGGAAGGAAAGTGATGGGCCAGTGTAAGAACAGGCTATACGTAGGTGTTGCTCGATGTCCGGACCTTACTGCCGTTCACAAGCTACAGATAAGAGCAGTGCAAAGTGAATCATCAGCTGATGTACTGGTTAGCGGCGCCGCCAAAGCAGCACTCATTGAATCAGCTCCGGTAATGTAGTGGAAAGCAAGCGCGGGCATGTGTTTCACAGGGCCCGCATGACTTCTTCCAATCTAATTCTTGACTGGACGGCCTGCATTGTAACCAGGGTTCTCACGTTTGGCCAGTCGGCAAAACTCTCAGTAATATCGAGGTTCAAGATTTGTATCCTACCCTTCTACGATGTAATTGTATTAAACGAGGAGTTTGAGACTGGCCCCATCTCAGTAATAGGTGCAAGAATGGGTTTATCTGGAACACAATATTCAATCAGCTGATCTTCATTTTAAACCACATTCACTAATGTTTTTCCCGATTGCCCTGGTTAATAATTTGAAATGCGATTAGAGTTTGATATCCCATCTTTGAAACGCTTGTTTTATGGACGAATGCATTTAAATTTGAGGGATAACCCTGATAACACAGTTGTTGCTGTTGCCTTTAAGTATGTGTGCCATGTTCCACTAACATATTTGGCCATAATTATAGAGTTGCTTTTACGGATGGGAAGTCTGTATCGTACTGTATGGTTGATCCCATTTCACGATACCGATTAGTCGTTTAGAATTGGGGCGGCATTAACCTCCACTGTCTTTACATCTAAGCGGCCATAATGCGTTATTCAGTATTGACACTCATTACGAGTCTACTATCGCTCAGTAAACAGGTATACAATTGTTTTTCTTCTTTATCATAATGTAGGATATACTTGCCGGAGACACCTGGTAATTTACCTAAATATTTATCAATGCGCAGCTTTTAATACTCTATACATGTCGCTTAATTTAATTAGTTACAGGATCATATGCCTTTACTATCTTGAGCAGGTTTATCGGCTCCTAGCCACCTCCCTCCGCACCCCCCCCCCCCCACCCCCCACCCCCGCCCCGTTTACGACATTGAGCAGGTTAAGGGGCTCCTAGCCGACATTAGAGTTTGAACCTAGAGTCCGATGTATTGGTGTACAGTTTTGATTGCACAGCTATGGTGCTATATACTAGGATTCAAAGTCAGGGGATGATTGAAGTAGGTCCAACCCACTGTAATTTTGGTTCATTTAACTCTGTGTTGCAGTTTGTTGTGCCCAGTCAGACTAGCACTTGCAAAGTTGTTGCACTTCATTACAAGCGATATACCAGTTGTTACTTAATGGTACCAGTACAAGAAATGTTCCTTTGCAAGTTATATAAAGCGCATTCGTTCTGAATTATGGTAGGGCGCGGCTCACGTTATGATATATATATATACATATATTTTAATAATATATAGTACTGTATGCGAGTTACATATTCATACAATGATATATCCTCTTTTCTTCGGCAGTGAGGGATTCGCTTTTGCCAAAATCATTTTCTTTTGGCGGTGGCAGTATCAAAATGTCTTCTGATTGCCGCTCTGTGGCATTATCAAAATTCATTTTGATCGCTGTCATATTGCCGTCAGCGAATCCCGCAATTCAGTGAAATCAAATTTAATGACAATTAGCAACGTTATAATTAGTAAATTTGTAATACTGACCACTGTTCCCCAGGGTCGGGATTACAGCATGAAAATTAAAGCCTGTTGGGGCTTATTGATGGTGCATCATGCCTAGTTCGGTCGTGCACATTATTGTAAACATTACAAAAGAAATAACGTTCAAGTGATTAAATGAAGAAACATTTACATTAGCTTAGTGTTTTGAATAAACAATTTATTAAAGCCCTTTGAGGCTTCACTAAGGGTATACGGCCGTTGGGCCATGCCCGCTTTTATTTGCGCCTTTTGGGGCTTCATCTCTTGTTTAAGCTTATCGAGGCTTCTTTAAGGGTATCAGGCTTATGGGCAATGCCGTCTTTTGTTTTACATGTTTAGGGCTGCCATTTAATATGTATGTGTTGCCGGCAGCCCGCTATTTGTAGCCGCGCCCAATATTTGCCATACAATTTAATAAATGATAATATTTTCTGATGTGTTTGTCCGTTAGTGCCTTCCTAATAATATAACATTAAAGGAAAAAATCAAAAAAAAATACCAATTTGTTTTGTGTTTGAAATGAAATATAAACTATTTAACGTATAATAGATATACAAATCGAACAGGAAAGGTAGTATTCAAGGACGACAGACAATCACATCTATATTTTATGAGACCTATATTTTTCTGTGTTTTAGTTGTAGAGATTTCATTGGCTTAGACAGTAAGGCAACCTGTAGATAGGATTTAATCCAAATACCGGTATATAATATACATGTGCAGTTATTGAGATATTACTCTTCAAAATCATTCGCAATATCTACTAGATAAAGAACGGACGTATTATATAGATTAGACAAACTGTGATTTTCACGAGTTGCAGTACAATGTACTTGATATTCCACTTTTATATTAAGCACAAATGCACATGATATCACTGAGCAGATGTGTTAGTTGTTTACTCAAGCTAATGCAACGAATGTGTATAATGGTGTGTATTCTAAAGGCATTATAAAATATTAACATAGAGCGGAATGATGTATATATACATAAATTAAATTAAATGTTAAGTAGAAAATGTCCTTACTGATGGATTCGATGATGTAGTTTACGTAGACTAAGGTTTGTAATCTGGACAATAATGGGTCTGGTAAGAAAACACGTTTGGATGTGCACATCATAACCAGCTTTTTTTCTCAATATAGTTTAACCCCCAGCAACCTTTTTGTCACAGACCTTTTTAAGGCGGTAGTCCTATTATCAACCATTTTATATGTGCGACGACACATACCTGGCCTCTTACTTACCAGTGTAATTGTTGTTGTTTCGATGCGTGTTTTTGTTTGGCTGTGGTTATTGAATTCTGCATTACCAGCTCGACCTTAATATCTTCTTTTTAATCTCCGGCGAATTAATGTATTATTATTTAAAAAGATCTTGTTATCTAGTTTCTCACCAGATATACTTGCATACCGGATAAGGTTATCCACGTTTTACACGGGGGATGGAAAGTCTTATCTTTATGGGTAAATATAAAAGTCACGCCCGCAACGACATCCGGTATTGAGGAAAACATGCAAAACGTTAGTAGCTGGCGGCGTCAACGCACATGTCGCTGATATGCAAGAACAATATATTTCATGGGTATTCGGTTCAGATAGGGAAATCCAACCATTGGTATAAGTGTTTTAATCGGAACCTCGGCGGAGCCTCGGTTGCTATAAAAACACTGGTTGGAATTTTTTTTTCTTCATCGGATACCCTTGAATGATTCTTATAATATTCCTGCGGCAGCTATTGTGTTCTTGCTTGCGTAAAACCTTGTTTATATCTACTGATCATGTTCAACATGATATATAGGGTCCTATAGAAACCACAGCGTCCGAACGCAATGGCATCGTAGGTCAGCACTGTATTGCAAACAAGGACTTGAAACTAAAATGAAAGAGACAAAAAACAACAGAAAAGGTGGTGAAGACAGGATTACCGACTTGGAACGGTCAGTAGGCAATAAGGCCTACTGGTTAGCCTGAATCGATTGTATATGCGCACAATCCTCGCTATTATCCTGTTTTCAACTCCCAAATAGACAAGACAGTGTAAACAAAACTACATCCCATCTAAAGGAAATCTCTAACAATAAAGTCCACATCCAGAGAAACTAACTAAAGATATACATACACAATAGTAAACATCTCAGGATGTATCCAGAATCGTACTGAACAACCATAGTAGTTGGAGCTAAAGAGAAAACCAATCTAGGGTACGACCAGAAAACCCGAGGGACGAAAGCTCATCCACCCACCTCCTTTAGTTGGGGTTTCAGTAGGTACAATCACAGAGTCCCAAGAGGTAGTCCAGTCATCGCACAAGTGAAAAGTGAAGCGTAATGACTGACTGTAGAGGGGTCAATCACTAAACATGCAGTGCGCTGTAAAACCAAAGGGTAATATCCTTTTCTGACGAACTTCCTGATTAAATTTGTAAAGCGGTCAGAAAACCCGTCAGACCCCTTTAACTTTCGGAGTTTATAGACCACATCTCCATAAAAATACTTTTGCAGCAGGCCCTTGTTGCGGCGGTAGAATTTAGAGAAAGATCTACGTAGTTTATGATAAGGAAAACCCTGCTGAAGAAGTTTACTTGTAATAACTTGATTTCGATCATTGAAGTATATAACATCATTACACGCTCTAGCAAATCGAACGAGCTGGGAGATATACATCCATATGAGGTAGCACGAGGTATATCTCCATCCAGGTGTGGATAGTTAATGATGTTAAATAGTTTTAGAAACATAGAACATAAACATAGACTTCTGTCATGATTTTTTTTAAATTTCGTAACACGCATGGATAACCTGGCACATTCTATGAACTCTTATTTGTTCCTAAACATGGCTTACCTACATGGCTTACCAACATGACCTCTATACATGTCTTATCTACATGGCTTACCAACGTTAGCACAGGTGTGTTTACCATTCGACGGTAGACACATCTGATTCATCAAGCATGGCTTCTTGCCGCAGGGGCCCGCAGTTGTCTACAATACAATATAACAGAGGATCTTAAACAATGTAATTGATGAAGATATTATATAAAGAAAGCACATAGTTGGGTAATAATGATCAAACTAATTGTGTAGCACATTATTTCACTAACGAATCAAGTTTATATTATATCATCTAAGTACTGGCATACATTGTATCATCCTAAAACAGAACTATTATATTATATCGCCAAATGCACTGGTGCTTTCATTTTTCATGTATCTGTATTAAAATCATTTGTCAAATAATCGATCGTAGTGAGTTGATACACTATTTTATGATAAATACAAAGCTGTATTTAGCAAGGATGCCAATATGCCAATCTCCCTCTGCGAACAGTTTTTAGCAACATAACAAATCACTTCCCTAATCATTGAAACATAGGTTGCTCTATACGAGACCTCCTAAATTGACAAACCGTATGCATTACCATAAAACTATAGAGATAGTATATAACCGTGATTTGATTTGAACATCACATTCGTGTAATACAGTTATTTCAACGGGACATTTTTTTTCAGTGTATACCAATCTAATCTCGGAAATTGCATTAACATATATGCAATCTGTATTTTCTAATTTCGAAGTTTTTTTACTGTACGCATGTACTGCAAAATATATTGAATCACTAACAAAATATAAAGTTCACAATGCTAACGGTATATAGATATACAACTGCTTTGGTTATTGCAATAGTTTTGATAGTTTTTATATACTTAATGCGGCATGGTGTTGGTGTTGTTTATATAATAATATCGTTGACGTGGTTAGAATGAGTAATTGTCTATTGTTTGTATATCCCATTCTCACAAACTGCGGGTAGATGCAGCATTCTCTTTCTCGGTTATAATTTATTTAATTGACATCGTTTTTAGTTCTATATAATTTACTTAACAGGTGCGGTTTGGGCGTTTATGCCAAATGTGCGGATTGGCGTCGCTGTAGCTTTTCCTCGTATTTCAACAGATTGAATTATATTAAATTCGTTGGACTGAAACACAGTCCGAAAGGTGAAATAAACACATACTTACTTCAGGAAATACAGAGAGATCGAAGTAGTTGAACTTGTTGTCGGCTTTTAAGTTCGAAGTAAGATTCGTGCTGCTGTTAACTGAGTTAAGCTGGCAGAGACCAATAGACGTAGCCATATTGAAGGACAAACATTTTGTCAGACGAAAGCACTCACGTGCACAATCGGCTACAGCAGGTACGGTTTTATTTTGGATCACATATCCGTTTAGTCGAAAATTGAAGTGGTTCCTATTGAAATTGATGGAATTCTTTGCATGACATTCTTGTGCGACGGCGTTTTGAACAAGTAAAAACAGAGAAAATAGAACAGGCAATCTAAATACATTTAAATGCATATTTTATATTACATTAAGAACTAAAATATATGTTGCCTTCGACAATTATGAATGTATAACATCACTAACGTACATATATTATATTATTGCAAAGCACATTTGATTCAAGTACATACAGATTTCACAATAATTTCACTGTTTAACTAATACTGTTTGAAGAAAGATAAACTACTTTATGTTTATCTAAATATTTAGAATCCATGTTATATTTATTTAAATCTGATATTAAAACTAACACTGTGAACCCAGGATAAATGAGGCAATGTCAAAGTTTCTAAAATGTAACCTCCTATATTTGACACGCAACTGTTTATCATGAATTCAAATACCGATCCATTGTCTCCTGCTGTTCAACCTACAATGATGTTGCTGCGAAAATGATGGTAGGAAACTAACAGAGAAAGGCGCTTAGCAACACTAACCACACGTGATCAATCACGTGACCGGCTCGATATTGAATGGTACAAACGCATGTAGAAGAGGTAGTCAATCTTTTCCGATATAAATGCTACTAACGTTTAAAGAGGATAAATTTAGTATTAACATTGTGGCACACACATATTGGGAATCGTTACAGTTAACTATCGGAAACCAGCAATCATCTGGTTTAATGTTATAGTGGCCATCTTTACGATTTCAATAGACAAGCAACAGCCAGCTAGCATACTCCTCAGCTTAGCTAGCATCCTCCTTCAAGTGGCCAAGTAATCTGGTTCAAGTTCAAGTGTTATGGTGGGCATCGTTACAATTACATTAAATTGTCGGAAACCAGCTAACATTCTCCTCCAAGAGAACATTTGGTGCCAGTATTATGGTTGACATTCTTAAAGTTGCAAATTAAATAGCGGCAACCAGCTAGCATCCGCTTCAGCTAAGCTAGCATCATCCTCCAAGAGATCAAGTCATCATTTCAACGGTATGATGGCCATCGCTAAAATTGCATTAAACTAGCGAACACCAGCTAGAAACCTCCTGTTAGTGACCAAGTCATCTGGTTTTAATGTTATGATGGCCATCGTTACAATTACATTAAACTGGCGAACACCAGCTAGCATTCTCCTATAAGTGACCAAGCCATCTATTTAAAACAAACACCAGTCACAATGATAGAAAGAAGAAAAGTACTATATACATGATTATTTAGCGTAGTCAACATTGAGCGCAGTAGACCATTTTTTGATGGTTTCGGGCATATAATCGCAATGATGATTAGCGTTTGGCCATAGAATCTATTTTAATTAAGCGCCCTGGCTGGCTCCGCAGAATGTCGACATTTTCCGGCAATTTCCGATTATTTTCGATTATTCGATAATTGCCGATCGGTCATCATCGACGCCGCAGTTTCGATTGCTTTTATTTGTTAATCATGCTTAAAGACTGTCAACACAATTATTTTGCATAGCTTCCTCTCGTTGAATTAGAAAATACTAATCTAATATTGGTGTGTCGAAAACATTTGGTAAACAATATATGACTTTTGATAAGGAAATAAAAAAAAAATTAGCGGACATTTTGTAGCGCATGAAAACTTTTGTTAATAGTGCTAAAATAAGCTGTCCGCTAAATAATAATTTCTCACAGAAGCGAAATGACAAACTTAAAGGTTTGACAATATGGGTACCTTCCTGGAATGGTCAGCGACGATATGGGTACCTCCTTGGAATGGTCTGTGACATAAAGACCACTGGGTATTAAACCAGGTTCTAGAGTGCAACAAACCTCACTTTTACCCTATATTAATTTCAGTCATAGACAATGGGACATAATAAATAAATAAACTCTCGCAAGGCAATATTGCCTAACAAACTAGTCATCATTAATAGCAATTAGTAGGCAATATATGTATTACATAAAACGATCATGTACATGTGAATATCAATATGCCTAGAAAGCCACACACCAGATACACATGTACTTGTCAGAGGCCAAAACATTAAAAGAATGAACGTTAAAGCCACGATAAGACAATAATAAAATATAACCTTAGGTATAAAAATCCCATACCAAACTGTAAATGGGTCAACCATTAAAAAAAAGAAAGATATAAAAATCGGACAGGGAAAGGAGCATACATTGACGACAGTCAACCACAAAACACAAAAACAATCACACAAACAGACAAACGAGAAGGTAAAAGTAATAAAACATGCAAACGACATCACAAACACACAAGGGTTGACAATAGGGCTTCCGCCTTGGAACGGTCAGTGGCCAAAAAGTCACTGGGGGTTTAAACCAGGTTCTATGGTGCACCAAACCTCACAATTACCCTGTTGTCATCCCAATAAAACGGGACAGTGTAAATAAAGAAATCCTCGCCATGAAATATTCTCTAACCAACAAGGCAATATAAGTAAAACACTTATATGCTCGTGAATATATTATTACAAAAAAAAAAGCCTAAAAAACCATAATAAAGGTACTCGATTATTTGGCAGAAGCCAGAGCAACAAGAGAATAAACCATTGAGGACACGTCAAGACAAGACCGCGGACAAACATCAAGCACCACCGTCCTAATGGACTTTAGGTAGACGTCACCATAGGGTCCACAGCCTGTCCGGTCATTGTACAATTAAACAGGAAAGCGTAGTGGCGAACTGTAAAAGGGTCCACCACCAAGCATGCAGTACGATGCTAAGTGATAGGGTCATAGCCTCTTTTGATAAACCTTTTAACAAAGATAGTATGAAAGTGCTCATGACCAAGAATCTTACGAAGTTTGTAAATCACATAACCATAGTCAGGTTGTGATAGTCCTTGTCGCAGAAGAGTCCTTAAATTGCTTTTATATTTGGAAAGAAGATCAAGGTTACGATAATACAATTGTGCAATGGTTTTACGAAGTTTATGGTAACGGTAACTCTGATGGAGTAGCTTTTTAGTTATGCAAATATAACGAATATTAAAGACCTCAACTCGAGTACAAGCTCTTGAAAAACGAATTAGTTGAGACAAATTGACCCATAAGAAGTTGCTCGGGGAACATCTCCATCTAAGTGGGGATAATTAACAATGTCAAAATTAACATCATCTCTCTTGTCATAGATTTTACTAATAATTTCACCATTTTCAATCGAGACATCTTAATCAAGGAAAGAGTTATTATCAAAATATTAGCCTTGCCGTGAATGGGAAAACAATAGGACCATAGCCTCTTTTGATATATTTGTTACCAAGTTTAACACAAATTGTATGAATGTGGTAATGACCAATGATTTTAAGAATTCTGTTTATAATGATTTTAAGAAGTCTGTATATATCGCCACAACACAATACAATTCACGTTGTGACAGACCTTGTCGCAGAAAAATAAGAATACTTTTAAAAGTAAATTTGCAAAGGTTTGTGGGTGTATATAACCCATTGCACAAAATGGACACCACGATAATAATCATTGCCTCCAACTGATGCTAAAAGTTTAACAAGTAACGAGAAAGGAAGCAAAACCAGCAACACATATACACAAATATAATTAACAATTTTATTTACATACATATGTTCTTACAGAATACATAACTGAAGTTTTTTCATTAATATCCATTTCGTATAAATTAAGTCCAAATACAAGTATCCAATGTTCCTTTTATTCACATTAGCAAGTGTCTCTTTAATCCAAAACAGTAAGTGTCTCTTTTTTCCAATGTTAATTTCCAATATTTCTTGTTTAGTCCAAATATCCAACACACTGTTATTAGGAATGAGCAAAATAATAAGTATATCCTCTCACAAATATATTTTATATTTTTAAAGGCATCCAATTCAAAATTAACTTTTAACTGAATACTAATCGTCCGTACTAAAATGAACTGCTGAGTTGCTCCCAGAGTCTGTTTATATACTTCCAGAGATTGTTCCAAAAGCTTCCCCACTAAAACAGTCCAAAGAGAACAGTCAAAATCATCATAAATGAATTTGCATAAATAATTTGCATCAATGGTAAACATGTTTAAATATATTCTAATTTTAGCTGTTTTTCAAGGCCAAATCAATAGTAAACATATATCCATGTCTTGGCCTGTACATAAAGTATACATGTCTCGGCCTGCCCATAATATATCCATGTCTCAGCCTGCCCATACTATATCCATGTCTCGGCCTGCTCATACTGTATCGATGTCTCGACCTGTAGATACTGTTTCCATGTCTCGTCCTGTAGATACTGTATCCATGTCTCGGCCTGTCCACACAATATCCACGCCTCGGCCTGGCCCTACTGTATCCATGTCTCGGCCTGCCCATACTGTATCCATGTCTCGTCCTGCCCATACTGTATCCATGTCTCGACATGCCCATACTGTAACCATGTTTTGTCCTGCCCATACTGTATCCATGTCTCGGCCTGTAGATACTGTATCGATGTCTTGGCCTGTAGATAATGTATCCATGTCTCGGCCTGCCCATACTGTATACATGTCTCGGCCTGTAGATACTGTATACATGTCTCGGCATGTCCATACTGTATCCATGTCTCGGCATGGTCATACTGTATCCATGTCTCGGCCTGTCCATACTGTATCCATGTCTCGGCCTGAAGATACTGTATCCATGTCTCGGCCTGTAGATACTGTATCCATGTCTCGGCCTGTCCATACTGTATCCTTGTTCTGGCCTGTAGATACTGTATCCATGTCTCGGCCTGTTCATACTGTATCCATGTCTCGGCCTGTAGATACTTTATCCATGTCTCGGCCTGTCCATACTGTATCAATGTCTCGGTCTGCCCATACTGTATCCATGTCTCTTCATGCCCATATTGTATCCATGTCTCGATTTTCGGTTTAAAGAAGGATTAAATCAAAACAATATCTAATGTGTCTTCCAACCCCACTTTTTGATGACAAGGAGGATAAATCCTCCATTACAAACTGCTTGTTGGTGAAACAATCCGCCGTTAAAAGCACGAAAGGAACAAAGTACAACACCATTTGATTGAACCACCAAATATATATTTTACCAATACCTTATATATTTACATAAGCACCGCACCGCACAGCATACATTAACATTTTGCAATAACAAAAATGGAGGACTAATCATCGCCCCTTTATCATCAACATTTCGAGAATGCAAATGGAGCATTAAATTAGAATTTTTTCAAGACAGCAGTCAATGGAGGATTAATCCTCGCTCCCAAATCTAAGTGTTGTGAGTTATTTAGTGAGACAAGAGGATTAATCATCGTCCCACATATCCATGTTCGTAAACATTTTTTATTGAGAATATGCATAAGATGAGTATTCTACAATACGTTAAGAAATAAAATGGAGGATTAATCCTCCACCTGTACAATCAAAAGACAAACGTTAGCAAAATTCAAAATACAAATTTTCCAGAAATCAAAGAGGAAGGAAAATTAATCCTAGCCTCCACATTTCCCATTTCTACTGACAAAGCAGTGTTAGGTACCGACTTGCGCAAAGGTCACACGTTTCACGTTCCGCAGTGACACATCAAACCCATAACCAGAGCCAAAAAAATAAGTTCTAAGCCAAAACGTGTTCTGAAATACCGGCAAAGGCGTTGATATCAAAGAAGCTTCAGAGGATTGATCGTTTTTTATTAATTATCATTAAATATTCTTTCTTGCACCAAAAGTTCGCAAAATTTCAGAACAAATTTGTTTTTGTTTTCCCGCCAACAGTTGTCAAACACTGGTGGAAGTTTCTCATTCTGGGAAAAGAAATAAAACAATTTATTAATAAATGTAAACAAATTAAAATTGAATTTAAATATTTGACACAGGCAAAAAGCTCAATCTAAATTATTCGACACAGAAAACTTTCTTTGCTAAACCAACAGATATAGTAGTAATACCAACACAATTGAACCTAGGAAAAAAGGTATAGGGTATTGCAAATAGAGGTACATTGTAGCACATCATTGAATAAAGGTAAATATACATATAATAAGATAACTATAATGATCTTTAAGAAAATGTGGAGAAAATTGTTTGAAAAAAGCAACTTTGACAAAGATCGAAAAGATGGTAAATAATTAGTCAGATATAAAACACATTTTTGCTGATAACCTAGACATGGGTCAAACCGTTTTGAAATCAGGTGAGTTTTTACTAAGCACATTTATGTTTATATTGAAAGGAATGCACTGCAATACAAATCACTTGGTTATCATTGATCTCTAGGTGCATTTTAAAATCACTCTTTTATAAGTGGGATAAAATATGCAACAGTAGAAAAATATTTACAAAGACAATCTTATTGCTCTCATTCAAAACACCTTTGCCAGAGAAAATACTACATCTTTGGCCTATATCAATATTAAAGCGTGTTTTAATAACGGAAGTTTGGACAATTACACTATGTGGACTTGCCATAAAGTATGTAAATCACTTGATTTTCTATTAGATAATATTTTCGTCACGTATGGAACTACCGCTGATAGACAAATTTCTGATATCCCTATGGGTATGAACTTTGCACCCTTTGTCGCAGATTTGTTTTTATATTGCTATGAAAGAGATTTCATGTTGAGTCTTTCACCAGATACCCAGGCAGATGTTATTGAAGCCTTTAATGACACCTCTCGATATCTGGATGACATATTACACATTGACATCCTTTTCTTTTCTACCATGGTTTATAATTTATACCCTAAAGAACTTCAACTTAGGCAAGCTAATATTTCTGATATTAACGTTTCCTTTCTCCATTTACATCTTTCTATTGAAAATTGTGAAATAATTAGAAAAATCTATGACATGAGAGATGATTTCTACTTTAATATTGTTAATTACCTCCATTTAGATGGAAATGTTCTCCGCGAAAGTGCTTATGGGGTCTATGTTTATCAACTTATTCGTTTATCTAGAGCCTTTGCTCTAGTTGGGGACTTTAATATTCGTAATCTTTGTATAACTAAAACGCTTCTCCATCAGGGCTACCATTACAAAAAACTTTGTAAAACCTTTACAAAATTGTATTATCATAAGCCTGTTCTTCTTTCCAAATATAAAAGTAATTTAAGAACTCTTGTGCGACAAGGACTATCATAACCTGTCTTCTATGGTGATGTTCGTAAGATCCTTGGTCATGATCACTTTCATACTATATTTGTTAAACTTGTTAACATGTTAATCAAAAGAGGTTATGACTCTATCATTTTGCAACGCACTGCATGATTGGTGGTGAACCTATTTACAGTTCACCACTTTGCTTTCCTCTTTAATTGTTCGATGACCGGACAGGATGTCGACCCTATGATGACGTCTACCTAAAGCCCAAAAAGACGGTGACGTTTGATGCTTGTCTGCAATCTGGTCTTGTCGTGCCCTCAGTGGTTTATTATCTTCTTGCTCTGGCTTCTGTCAAGTCATTGAGTACCTTCTTTGTGGCTTTCTAGGCTATTGAGTTTTTGTATTTATATATAGAGGAGCATGTTTATGTTTTACTTATATTGCGTATTAATGCTGCCTTGTTGGTTAGAGAATACTTCCTAGCGGGAATTTATTTATTTACACTGTCCCGTTTTAATGGGATGACAGTAGGGTAAGTGTGAGGTTTGGTGCACCCTAGGACCAGGTTTAAACCCCCAGCGGCCTTTTTGGCCGCGGACCGTTCCAATGCGTTAGCCCTAATTTCAACAAAGTGTGTGTTTGTGACGTCATATGCCTTACTCTTTATTAACATTTCAATTCATGTTTGTCTTTTTGCGTGTTTTGGGGTTTACTGTGTTCTGTGAAAGCTACATTTCCTGTTCGACTTTGATACTTATTGTTACAGTCTCGGATGGTTTCAGGAACAATTAAAGTAAGAGATTCATGGTTAAGTTAGGATCATGTGGATACTGACCAAAATCCAAATACGTCAAGAACTCATTGCTGCCATGGTTGAAAACGCCAGTGATGGTTGTTTTTCGAATATCAGCTGCATTAATAGCCTGAAAATATATAACAAGGCTCTGTCTAATTGAATGTAAAATGCAATGTGTATGCAGATAAATCCATCAAGAGGTTATAGCATGTATAGCCTAAGTAAGTGGTCCATCAGCCTTCGAGGAGTTTCTCCCACTTTTCTCATAGAAATTAAATGACGGAGACATAACTCTGACAAAGAGGCTCGCTCCCTAAAATAATCCAAATTTACACATCCTCAGTCGGTGAAGATGAATTGTAAAAAGATAAATGTTATAATGTCCTTGCAGCAGCTAAAGGCCTTATACTTTTTTTTATTGCAATTCTCTGTTCAAAATCTGCTAAGGACATACTTACTGTGAAACATGGTTGCATCCCATTATCATTGGGTATGCATATCCTCAGAATGAAGAGCTGATTTGATTAAACAGATAGGCAGATATGAGCAATGATGTTATTATGTGACTATGATATTGGTCATAAAATACAGATAATTTAATATTTTGAATATTCTCCAACCAAAGATAGTTTACCTGAAGAAAAGAAAATAGAAAGAAAACTTAGGATGCATACCTTAAATGTTTTAAACTATTTTAGAAACCATCATATTAGCTATCTGTTTCGTTATTTAGTGTCAATTCATTTTTAATCTTGACAAATATAGGTCTTGATTTATTCAAATGGTAAAAAGTCACAGCTAGCTACTTACATTGGTCCATGCCATCAATTATAAGAGATAGAAAAGATGGCGGGTTCTGTCTACTGGAATCTCTCTTTGTGTAATAATACTTTTTTTTCCATCCTGAAATTCGGAATATATATCCTAGATTAAACTAGAGTTGTCGCCTTGTAAATGCGATCAATATACCCCCGCTACCAGGCCCCCCAATTTCCCACCCTACCGTCTGAGTAAAGACTGAGTGGAATGGAATGTTCATGATCAGGTAATGGTGGCCTTGACCTTTTAACTACTGACCTCAAAACCAATAGCAGACATTTTTACATCACAGACAGCCCACCTCATGAAGATTCATGAGATTTGCTTCAGGGGGAGAGGAGTTATGGATATGACAAGGAATTTCAATATCGAGTCCAGGTGACCTTGACCTTTGATCTACTAAACTCAAAATCAATAGGAGTCGTTCTCTTACCACAGGCAGTTCATTTATGAAGTTTCATGAGATTTGTTTCAGGGAAAGAAAGTCATGGAGCAGACATTTTTTATATTATCCGGTGCCGAGGACCTTGAAATTTGACCTAATGACATCAAAATTAAAAGTGGTCGTCCTCTCTCCACAGGCAGTTCACCTATGAAGTTTCATGGGTTTGCTTCAGGAGGAGAGGAGTTGAGGAGCGGAAAATATTTTTTCATTATCAGGTCATAGGTTAAGGTCACCGTGACCCGATAATGTAAAACCTTGTCCGCTCAATTACAATCCACCCAAAGCAAATCTCATGAAACTTCAAAGGTGAACTGCCTGTGGTGAGTGGATAAACCGTATTGATTTTTAGCTCAGTAGCTCAAATGTCAAGGTCACCGGGACCCGATAATGTTGAACCTTGTCCGCTCCATAACTTCTTTCCCCCTGAAGCAAATCTCATGAAACTTCATAGGTGAACTGCCTGTGGTAAGAGGATGGCGTTATTGAACATGAGGTCAGTAGTTCAAATGTTCAACGACCCGATTATGAAAAACGTTGTCCGTACAATAACTCCTCTCCCTCAAAAGCAAATCGCATCAACGGTGAACTGCATTTGATGAGAGGAAGACAATGCTTAAATTGAGGTAGTTCAAAGATCAAGGTCACCGGGATCCGATAATCAAAAACACTGTCCGCTTCATAACTTCTTTCCCCCTGAGGCAAATCTCATGAAATTTTAAAGGTGAACTGCCTGTGATGAGAGGACAGCCCAGTTAATGTTGAGGTCAGTAGGCCAAAGACAAGGTCACCGGGACCAGATAATAAAAAAACATGTCCGTTCCATAACTCCTCTCTCCTTGATCAAATCTGGGTAAACTGCTTGTGGTGAAAGGACGACAACTATTGCTTTTTGAGGTCAGTAGGTCAAAGGTCAAATTCACCGTCAACCGATAATGAAAAAAAATTCCGCTCCATAACTCATCTCACCCTGAAACAAATCTCGTGAAACTTTATAGGTGAACTGTTTTAATGGGAGTACTCCCCAATTGATTTTGAGGTCAGCAGGTCAGAGGTCAGGGTCACTGCTTCCCCATAAAGAAAAACATTGTCCGCTCCACAACTCCTGTACCTTTGAGCGAATCTTAAGAAACTTCATAAACAGGTAAACTGCCTGTGGTGAAAGCACGACCACTATTGGTTTTGATGTCAGTATGTCAAAGGTCAAGGTCATCCGCACTCGATAATGAAAAACATTGTCCGCGTCATAACTCCTTTTCCCCTGAAGCAAATCTCATGAAACTTCATAGTTTAACAGCATGTGGAGACAGGACGACCTCTGTTGATTTTGAGGTCATTAGGTCAGGTCACTGAGGCCCGATAATGAAAAACCTTTATCTCTCTATATCTCATTTCCACTTGAAGCAAATCTCATGATAATACATAGGTGGACTGTCTGTGATGAAAAGATGGTCCCTATTGGTTTTGAGGTCAGTAGATCAAAGGTCAAGCCCACCCTTACCTGATCAAGAAAATCACATTCCACTCAATCTTTGTTGAGAGGGGTAGGGTGGGGGAATTGGGCAGACTGATAGCTGGCGTATGTTTGTCAACTTTAAAGTGCGACAGCTTTAGTTTAATCTAGGATATATTTTCCGAATTTCAGGATTGAAAGAAAGTATTATTACACAAATAGAGAGACAAGTAGACCGAACCCGTCTCTATTCTATCTCTTATAATTGATGGCATAGTTTAAAACATATATGACTTTTGCATATTATGTTTTTTAGTATGATATAATGCAAGTAAAGCAAAATTTTCTTTTTCGGTAAGACAATATTTTAAAGTAAAATGAATCAGTGATATCAAGGAACCTAAGGCTTTATAAAGAATCAAGTTTTCTGTTGATCCCATTATTGTCAATGTACACATTTATTGCAGTAGTATTAGAGTATAAACTGGCATTTAATTTGTTTCAGCCAAATCAAATTTGCCGTTTTTGTTGGAAGACGGTGTAAGGTATGTATCCTGAGTTATTTTTCTATTTTCTTTTCTTCGGGTAAACTATTTTTGATTGGAGAATAATTATCAGTCTTTTATGACCAAAATCATAGTCACTGAATATCAGTATTACTCATATCTATCTGGTTAAGCAAACCATCTCTTTATTCTGAGTATATATCCAATGCTAATGGGATGCAACCATATTTCACAGAAAGTATGTAAATACCTTCCCGGAGTCCTCGTGATCCAGTGCTCTAGAAAGGATCTTGTAACATGTATACTATTCTTTACCGTATATATATATATATATATATATATATATATATATTGGATGTCAATGCAAGTGACTTGTACTCTGTTGTTGACGGTAAAACAACATTCAATTCTTATTAAATTCAATATCATTCAGGCACGAACGATCGCGCGCGCACAAACACACACTCACACGCACACACTCACGCACACACACACACACACACACACACACACACACACACACACACACACACACACACACACACACACACACACACACACACACACACACACACACACACACATACAGACACAGACAGACACATACACAGACAGACACAGACAGACACAGACAGACAAACAGACAGACAGACAGACAGACAGACAGACAGACAGACAGACAGACAGACAGACAGACAGACAGACAGACAGACAGACAGACAGACAGACAGACAGACAGACAGACAGACAGACAGACAGACAGACAGACAGACAGACAGACAGACAGACAGACAGACAGACAGACAGACACACACACACACACACATACACACACACACACACACACACACACACACATACATACATACATACATACATACAAACATACATACATACATACACACAAAGACACGCACGCACGCACGGACACACGCATACACGCTCACAAGCGCACAAACGCACGCACGCACGCACACACGCAAGCATGCACGCACGCACGCACGCACGCAAGCTCGCGCAAACACACAAACATATGTAAACACGCCCACTCACACACGCGCGCGCACACGCGCACGTACACACACGTACATACATGTACATGCAGGACAATACATTATGTTATGCTGTTGTTTCTTTTTTTTTCGTTCGGTTTTATTAAATGCAACTATAACATATTTTTATGGTTTAACGCGTATTGATACACATTAGTATTCTTTCAAAACGTCTGCAGTACCTTTAATATAACTTAATGTATATTTGCGATTGCACTCAGGTAAACTCAGTGAACAATTGCATTTGGCGGGAAATGTTAACTCAGTGAACAATTGCATTTGGTGGGAAATGTAGCAGAAATGAACACCAACACGTCAATCAAAAGGTTGCACTACTCTGACCACCTAGACTGTATTGTTGTCTTGACACCTGTAAGTCGACTGGATTAATTGATTGGGGTTTGCTCTCTCAAATTCATGGAGCCTGTCAATTATGTTCAGTGTTCTGTTTTCACAGCACTTTTGGGCGCGGTGAGCGTTTTAGACGGGACTATTGCGTTCCACCTTAATGACAACGTATTCATACACTGCACAAAGTCTAGCAAATAGTTCCGAACCGAGATACAAATTCTCCTAGTATAACAAGCATTATATACATAACTATATATACTATATATATATATATATATATATATATATATATATATATATATATATATATATATATATATATATATATATAATATATTTATATAGGGAGAAATATTTGTGAACTACCAAGGACAGACAACCTTCGGACGAACTACGGCAGGGCGCCTAGCTATGACAAGATACTGAGAAATCAAGAGTATGCATTCACTTCCTAAAAAAAGTATAGCTGCAGCACACGCTGATGAACTGTATCTCACATCATAACCCTGTCGTCTGGAGGCACAATTAACATGCATACGCATACATACGCATACATACATACAATTATAGCTCATATGAGTGGGCCACATTTAAGCATTCAACCACACACAGCTATATTGACAGTCGAGGAAATCATACATTGAACAGAATACCTTTCACAAATGCTGGATGCAGAAAGGATACTAAATGATAGAGTAATCTGTTAAAATACAATGTGGACAATTATCATTTACACAGCTTTCAACCAAATAAAATAAAAACTCTTAACTAGCGCGTATACTAGAAAATCATCTAAACAACGGTTGCAATGGAAAATAATCTAGAAAAATGTACAAATGATCATAAAGAATTATTAAAATGTTCTGATATTGGAAGAGAATGCCCACAAAAGAGACCCATTTAGATTACAATACATAACTAATAATAGCGTAAATATATAACGCTATAAATGCCGAGAAAGTAACAAATATTCAGACCGTTAGTTAACGTCGTGAACGTCAAAAAATGTTTACTTTCAAAAAACGGAAATGACGTCATCAGTTATGACGTCGCGTAAGCAGAACGCTGACATTTTAAATAACGCTAACAGTCAACGTTAAAATAGCATACCCTAACGTTGCAGTGTTTCGACATGTTTGACTATTTTTCCATATAAACTCCTACATTAAATTCATTATGTAATGTAATTATTTAGACAACTATCTATAAATTGTTATATTATAATATTTAAAGAAAAATGTTTCATACAAACAAAAAAAAAACGACTTTAATTAAATGACTTTAATAGAAATGTTAAGTAAATGTATTTAGTTTAAATTCAAACGTATATACATTTTAAAAAAAATAAAACCTCGAGCACGTTGATATTGTAATTAAGTTGTCTAGATCATAGATGCAAACTATTCTTAAAACGAATAGACTTAAAAAAGTGATGTTACATCTGATTTCGTACACACATCGAACATTAAGATAGAATGTTCGTTTTTATTAAATTATTAAATATATGGTGAATTCGATATCATTCACACTATTTCACACTTATCAACAAATAATCCGGCATGTAAATGTATAAGTTAGTGTTACTGGAGATGCGGATGTCATCCTCTTTGTTTATTCCAAATGGTTGAATAGTGATGAGTTGACGGATCCAATAAGATTCGCGTGATTTTCGATGTGATCTGACCAATTGGGGTTGTTGTCTATGCAGCAAAGCGATATATCCGAGAAAACATGTCTTGTAAAGCAGAGATGTTCTGCGACTGGCGACCTGACGAGTTTGCGTGTGTTGATATCAGATCTATGTAGGTTAAAACTTTGGATTACAAGTAGTTTTGTGTCACCTACGTACTATTATATATGAGCCGTGTAAGCCAATAGACCGTCCGCAGTCCTCTAACGCCTCTTGTGCTACATTGTGTAATTAAGTAAAATCATGTTTTCTTTTCGCTTGATTGAACTGGTTTAAACTCTCACGGAACGTTTTTCCAATGACTGTTCCAAGGTGGTACCCTTATTGTCAACCAGTTTATGTTTGTGGTGTCGATTTATTTGCTTGCATTTCTCAATGCTTGTTTTTGGTCGATTGTGTTCTGTGGATGTTACATTTCATGTTCGTCTTTTATCTACTTCAGCCTCGTTGTTTGGCTTGTGCATGGTGGAATATATACTGACCTTGGATCTTGAGTACATTGCATTGATTTTGTGTTGCTTTTTAAATGTATACGATATTATATTAATATTGCATCCCTGTGAGGGTGACAGTGGATATTATCAACCTGAGGAAAATCATTTCGACCGAAGCGAAGCCGAGGTTGACATTACTTGTTCAAGGTTGACATTATCCACTGTCGCCCTCACTGGGATGCATTATTTATTTTATTATACCGAGAAAGGGGAAGTTGTTTTGGGGAAATGAAACATGTAATAAAAAGGTCCATTTCGTTCTTATTTAAAAAAGATGTTTTATTAACCATTTTTCTTTAAGTACAACGTTACTGTCAACAAAATCATTATTCATATCTTGAAAAAGAAAAGCACATTACATCAACATTTTAGAAATATAAATAAAATAATATATAATTTATTCTAATAAAGTGTTCAACGATTCATTTGGGCATATCGTGCTGGCCATGAGAAAAAACTATATATATTTATAAACTTTGACATTGATTCCGGGATGATGCGATTGGAAGGGTAACATTAAAACCAATGCTGCCCTACACTGACGTCACTCCAGGGTGTGACATTACAAAAGCGTACGACAGCGCGAAATGTTAAATAACAGTATATGGGAATTTAAAATGGAGGATTGACATGAGGTATTCTAGTTTAATGCTATTGTTTTGCCATTATTATCTGATGTGCTATCTGAGTACTATTTTCAACCTCGTTAGCATATATTTTGAATTGTCTCCTTGGCTGTCGCAAATACAAGACGTTGTTTCCATACGTTAAGTCTTCTTCTGAATATTGTTGTTCTTACCCAGTAATCATACTATTGATTTTCGTATTTTAACTGTTTCTCATTCTTCGCTTTTGGATTAACTGGTTGGAAATTATACGGATTCAATTTGATTTTAAGAAGCTTTTCTCTAATCCCATACAAATTTAAAACGAAGTCATTGTGCGAGATTTGGCAGTAAACAATCCAATTAACATAACTTCAATCCTATACCGTGGTGTCTGTTAAGTTCGCCTCCATGGGGACTTTATAGAATATAATTCATTCAATAAACACAAGGAGCAATACTTTAACTATAGATGTAATTTTGCGCCTGGAAACATTTAAGAATTGTGAAAGTCATCACAAAGGTCACACCTGAAATGTAGCATTCACAGAACGCAGAACCATAGCACGTGAAGAACGTAAAGCTGTTTTTAAACTGTTTACACATTCATGAACTCTTCTCTGCGAACAGAGAAAGTCGAACGGTACAGAGGCAGTCAACAAGACGTAACTGCGGAACCATCATCATCATCAAAGTAGTATGTTATAGGTAAAACTATGAAATATCCGAGACTGTCTGGGAACTAATAAATGCCCATTGTTTTACTCATAAAAATTCCATTAATCGGCGAAATGAATAGTAGCGTTCAACGTTTCTAACATTTCAAAACGTCGTATATTAAGCAATACTAATTGTATAGGTTTATAGCTTGTGTTGAAATTCCATTTTCGCTTGAAAAACATTTAAAATATTTAAATGTCAATTAGGTTTCAATTTTGTCAGTCTTTACTTTTCCTGTACCAAAATCGATTCAAGTATCTAGATCTGTCGTGAGATATCCCGTAATGCTTGCATTCGCATTCAGCTATGCAGGTTCTTATTTATCATCCATTTGCATTTAATTCTCTAGAGAATCAAGGAAATCTAACATTTAGTACGACTTTAGTACCTTGAACTTATAACATCTACTGGTCATATACTTTTGCATTTTTGGACGGTGCCTTCTGGCGCACAAAGAATTCCTACTAGAAACCAAAGAGCACCAGATTACAGCGCGATAAATGTAGTATCATTGTCAAGACTGTAAATGTGCAAAATATCCATATATTGACAACATATTGATAAATATATAAGCGTTGGTAAACATTGAGTGATTTTAACTTAAGTTTAAATAATAAGCTGTTTTTGAAGGGATTTGATCATGTATAAATTGATGCGTATATGTATTGTAATGTAAAAAAGCGTCAACATGAGGTGTGGAGTTAAAGCCGTACCGTACCGTACCATACATTCCGAAATATAACGCAAACGGCATGTGTGTAGTACGGAGAATACCCAAAGTAACAATTAATAGTTTAGTAACGAATATAATAGAGATTATCGATACGTTATCAGTGTATTAAGTATGTATAAAACGACACACGATAATGTTTATTATTTTATTTATATCATATATTAGAACAATTAGGATGCATACATGAAATATATACATATCAGATGCAATTGGATAATAAATAGAATCCATGATGTATCTTACATCATTTGTGTAACAGTTATCACAAATAGTAGACAAATAGTACAAAGATGTAATGTAATCTACATTATTAAATACATATCCGAAATGGGGTCAATAACATGACCATTAAAATAATGACATTAAATAACGAAACAAATCAAATTGATAATTTAAAGGAGTGACAAACACTTAGGCAGATTGTAAGGGACATTCGCAAATCTCAACACAGCCGAATACATGACTAATACATGACTAATCAGCAATAGTTATACCAATAATAAAAGAGTATGAGAGTGGAACTTTGCAAACGGCCGAACACGACACATAGAAAACAAGATTCTCCTAGGCAAACACTTGTTAATATATGGACACCTTTTGTGCAAAACATTGATTTTGATGTAATTAAACTTGTTTTTAATAATAACATTCATTACATGCACATCTGAAGAGTAAAAAAATCAATTAAAATGTATTTAAATTTAAACTTTGTATCACATTACATCATGGTAACTATCAAAGGCCGTTCATAAATTCACAAGTAGAATTGATTATATAACTATGTACCACATTCATCTCTTTATCAAACCAATTATTTTCATCAATTCAATTCAATTCAATATTTTATTTGGCATAACATTTACATGTTTATTGCCTGAACAAGGTGGAACAAGGTGGAACACAATACACAATATTTCAGAGATGAATACAAGTACAAACAAACATACATATATTACAGTGGAATAATTGTTACGTTCTATCATGTCATTTTATCATATCTTATTACCATTATCAATAAGCATTTATATTTAAGGAATTTAGAACAATACATAAAAACTCTAACTACCGTTACATCAGACTTAGTGTATTTATTATTATGTTTTTATATTTATCCTAATTCAAGGAAGTTTGTTTTGTTTTAGCCATACTGACACCAAAAACGCAGAAATCCTATTTGTAAGATATTCAAGGGGCAACAACTCTGTCATGCATGATCGGATCTGATTGGTTTTCGAAAGGAACCGAGATCTCATGTATACGTATGTTGTGACCAAATTTCTCTGACATTTTCATTTTATAATTATTCCCCTTCGACACTTATAACATTTCAATATTTCTACATAACTTCAATTTGTATTCCCCACCGATTAGGCGGAGGGATATATAATTGCCGTGGTCCGTCTGTCCTTCCGTCCGGTCCCATAGCTTTGGTAATGCCTCATCCGATTTCAATAATATGTTGCACAAATGTTTACCATCTTAGTACGCAAACCCAATTTTTTTCGAAATGTGATCTTGATATATATTTTCGGAGTGACACCGTCCATTAGCATTCAGTGTTTTGATTTTGTCAACAGGAATCAAATAAATACCATAATAATAATCGTTAATAATGAACGCCATAGTCATACTGAAAGGCAACACCATCTGCCCAAGCTCATAAGTTCCCAAGAGACTTTATATGCCTACCGTTTAGGGACACAGATTAAACACATTAACATTTTCATGTATATATTGTTATGTCATTATTTTCTAAGCGGCGTATCAAATATCCTCCCATATATTAAACCAACTTATTTCCTTATACAAACTTATTGCTTCAAACAAGTTTAATGTTTGACATTGACAAGAATTGCCTATTCTGTCAATGTTTAAAAATCTCTGAAATGTGTTCACAAACGATTGCTATTTTAAAACAGCAACTTTACACATTTCATAATGTTAAAATTACCCCCACCACCCCACTCCAATTAAAATAAGAACGATTTTTGATAACACTGATAACCTATAAAAAATATGTTCCTATTATATTTGTCTAATTTTTTATCACCGACTTTGTTTACAAATGAGTTTGTAGCATTATTTTTGTCATTTGCTCTAACCCCATCGGGTTTATATTGTGCCCTATATATATCTGGTGGGCGAGATTTGACGAGCATCCATCGCCTGTTTCAAGCCCCAAAACCAAGTTTTGATCTCGCAGAACAGAAACCCGCTAATTATGTTTTAATCCATATCCGTCATGCATTTTATGTATATAATATACACCTTTTCGAGATATTGGACGTAATACAAACACTTTCTTACAAGTTGTATATTCATGTCTATTTCGCACCGAACCATAAACATAAACTTCGTATTGCTTGAGGAAACTAACCTGCCAAATAACGACAAACGTACACTACTTAACCGTTTATTAAAACTCTAACCAGATGCTCAGGTCAAATACTAATGGATATTTGCAGATTAAACGGATAGGCTAAGGTTCTTAAACTATGCGTAAAATGAATTATGATATGGTAACTCTTAATGTGACCTTGCAGTTTCAGGATTTGGCCAGGCTGGTTAAATATATATATAACTGAACTATTTCGAGAATCCATACTCTATAGACAGAATATCAACCAGCCTGGCCAAGACCCGAAACTACGTGATATGCATCAAAAAGAAAATAGTGCATACATATTGTAGATGTATAATAAGCAACATCTTGTAAATCTTCCATTTACATAATGTTTTTCTTCCATAATCATTTTAGAAAAGATTTATCAATGTAACATGCCATTGGATTGTATATAGAGATGTTCTAACTGATGGAGTCGATCGTAGGAAAATCTTTCACGAGATGATAGACGTGTGGTTCTTTTCGCGAACATTGTGAAAAAAAACAACGTCTACCATCGAGTGAAGGATGTCCCTATCATCTAACCCAGTGGTTAAATAATCTATGTATTACAATTTTAAATCAATGATTTTAACCGACATTAATCGCTTTATTGAACGTTATCGGTGGATGACTTCGACGTCAGCAACACTTTCTTGACGTCATAACTCAAGGTCACGGTTAGTTTTAACATAAACTTATCACATTGAAGCAATAAAATGTTGAACTGCATACAGATTCAAGTTTTTCCTGGCATCATATTAACATATGTGCTCAAATATTGGTATTTTAGGGCAAAATGTTGGAAGAAATGACAAAAATCACTGATTTCTGTAATCCATTGGGGTGTAAAGGTTAACATTTAGAAAACAATATTTAATACAATAGACAGATAGAATAAAGACATAATGTAACATTTTGGATAGACAATGATCCAATAATTAAGTAGAAAAAGCCTGAACCATATGATGCTTAAAATATTGCCTTAATTTTCAGGCGAAAAATGTGTATTTCCGTCAAAAATCGACGGAATCTGGAATTATCTTTTGCAAATAGTTTGAACATAAACTTATCAAATTGAAGCAGTACAATGTTGCACACTATACATATCCAAGTCATTTATTGTATCAGATATAACATATCATTTTATGCTCAAGTATTTATATTTTAGGGCAAAATGTTGAAAAAATGACTAAGAAGGGTGAAAATATCGGACAGGGAAAGCAGCTTTCGAGGACGACAGTCAACCACAAAACACAAAAACAAACACGCAAACAGACAAATGAAAAGGCAAAAGTAATAAAAATGCAAACGACATCACAAACAAAAAAGGGTTGACAATAGGGCTACCGCCTTGGAACGGTCAGTGGCAAAGTAGGCCACTGGGGGTTTAAACCGGTTCTAGGGTGCACCAAACCTCACACTTACCCTACTGTCATCCCATAAAAACAGGACAGTGTAAATAAAGAAATCCCCGCCATGATCTAAACCTACAAGGCAGCATCAATAGGCAATATAAGTAAAACACAAATATGCTCGTGTAAATATAATACAAAAGAACAATAGCCTAGAAAGCCACAATGAAGGTACTCAATGACTTGGCAGAAGCCAGAGCAGTAAGAGAACACACCATTAAGGGAACGACAAGAAAGAACATGGACAAACATCAAACGCCACCGTCCCAATGGGCTTTAGGTAGGCGTCATCATAGGGTCCACAGCCTGTCCTGTCATCGTACAATTAAAGAGGAAAGCATAGTGGCGAACTGTAAAAGGGTCCACCACCAAGCATGCAGTACGTTGCAAAATGATAGGGTCATAACCTCTTTTGATAAACTGTTTAACAAGTTTAACAAAGATAGTATGAAAGTGATCATGACCAAGAATCTTACGAAGTTTATAAATCACATCACCATAAATGTCAGGTTGTGATAGTCCTTGTCGCAGAAGAGTCCTTAAATTACATTTATATTTGGAAAGAAGATCAAGGTTACGATAATAAAATTTTGCAAAGGTTTTACGAAGTTTACTTTTAACGGTAACCCTGATTGAGTAACTTTTTAGTACTAAAATCACTGATTTCTGTAATGCATTGAGGTATTGGGGGGAAAAAAAAGTTCATAGAAAGAAAGAACGGACATATGTTTTGATTGACAACTGGCGACATGTTAATTGTTATATGAAATCTGGGATGAAAATTGACATCAGGGCCCTGATAAAATGGGTGCTAAATCTGAGTTGTTGCTTGTTGGTGAGACAATGATTACGATTTGTTAAAAATGTAAATGTAGGAATTCAAAAAAATGTTATTGTAAAACAATGATGGATAGGCATACAGGTAAGTGAGTATCATGTTATCTCTACGAACATCTTAAAATTGATAAAATACGTGTTTGTATGCTAAATTTTCCTTAAATTCAAAATGAGCCAAGATATCTATTGAAAACTGATAGATAATGCTATAATCAACCACAAGCCTTATAACATTATTAATATGTCTGATATGTCTGGGAATCAACCCGCAAGTTTGAACATCATGCCATAAATAAATTGAAATTGTTAATTTCAAAAAGGTATCAAACTTTTAATAAATGACGCGTTCTGTTGTTGTTTTGTACCAATTCAATACACACATTTGAGATCTAAATACAATTTTCTTGAAAGTCCAAACTTGCAGCCAACTCTAAATAGCAATACCAATATAATCAGATCATGAGTTTGAACATCATGCATGCCATAACTAAAGAAGCAGTTAGAGATTTAAATAATATCCACATTACACTTGATAATGAAAAACGCGTTCATATGTTAAACCATTTTCAGTTAACATATTTAAGACCAAAATAAACGAAATCAAATGCCCGATATTGCATCTTCTTAACATCTTCTTAACATCTTCTTAACAATACCAATACTGTATAATGCCTAATAAATGCCACTCCCCTAATAAACGCCCATTCCAACCCCACCTCTCCCCTACCATTTTTCAGAAAATATATTTTTAAAACCCCCAAAAATGCAAGTTAATCTGTTTCATTCACAATGGAACATGTATACAAAAAAACTTAGAAAACTTAAAATCCGATGCATTGATTGACCGACATGCAGACTTTGGTTTTTTTTCGTAAAGAAAATCATTAAATAATGTCCGTTTAAAAGTAAAAGGTAAAAGTATGTACTTTTGGTCGCAATTTTCAAAATGTTACACCCTGGGGTGGGGGGGGGGGTATGGGTGGGGGCAGTTAGCAGTATACATATATAAATATTTAATGGATCTTCATATAAGAGCCACATAAACTCAGTTCTCTCAATAAGGTTGAGCTTTGAAAGTGTTGTTTTTTTATTGATTGTATTTGTATTGTTTTTGGGGAATTCCAATTTTAGATTGTTCGTAGAGCTGAATTTTCAATGGATAACAAATTATTTTCTTGATATAATTCTTAACCTAAAATTGCTTTTTAATTGTTAAAATGCTTGATATTCTGATGAATATTAAAAAAATAACAATAGCTCACCCATAAAATGCTGGAAGGAATTAACAATGTCCACTGTCAAAAGCACACTATTAAATAGGTCTTATTTATAACCATATATAGTTATGCAGTTAATTATGTTGATATGACAAACCCCACATGTTACTTCTTGAAACTAAACTCCTCCCTGGTAAAGTCAAGGTATTGGCCAGATCTGATTGGTTAATCAAAGATTATCCTGTGATCTATGACATACCACGTGGCCAGGGGGTCTACCACTAATTAGTTACCATATATGAGAAAGATCTGATGAGCTGTTATTTGGCATTTACAACATGTTTACATGGGATTAATCTGTTTCACAAAAATAATGAAAAAATCAACTTGGCTGGATATATTAAAGAATACTGAAAAGGTACTGAAATGAAATGAAACAAATGGCAGATCATATGTTTGCTTTAAATGTGCCACTTGTAGTATTTATAACTGTTCATGGTTTAAGTATTTAAGTTAGAACAGCATTATGGCACCAGACAGGGATGAACATGCCAGGCTCATCCTCCATTAAATATGGAGAATCAGCCTAGAACCTTCTAATCTGCAGAACTGCAGAGTTGCTGCAAATTCTATTGTAGACCCTCCATTTACGATGTAGCCACATTTTTACATTTGTCTATAGCGTGTCATGAATACGACCTTGAATGAGCATGATAAACCATTACAAAATGTACATGAAGTGGGGATGTAAACGGGCTTTCCCATGTATCGGAATGTATCCTCAGAGCATGTTAAAGAACCATAGAAATCTATTCAATATTAACTAAGAGTAGGACTGGTTGCTGGATTCGTACATATATGTCCCCTGTATCCGGGTAAAGCTCTAAATGACCTTTAATGTGATGATGAGAAGTTGAACAACATGCAATTCAATTCAAATTGAAGTGTTAAAAACCATACATGTAGATAAAATTAAATCCCAGTATTTTACATTCAAATAATCTATTTTTAATCAAGCTACATTTCATAATTTACCACATATATACAGAAGATGAGGTTTATATTATGAATCAAGTCGACTATTTATAAAACTTTGTTATTTAGTATATATATATGCAAGTTTTATCCAGAATATATTTTCATTTCTTTATCTGTTTATTTCATTTGCCTATTTTATGGGATTTCATGTGCATGCTGCATCTTTCAAAAATGGAATAGTAAATAGTTTACTCTTATATTGAAGGAGTGTTAATAACTTATTAATTATGAACATAATAGTAAAAAAAACAACATGAAAGGAGAAACCTGGAAATTGCCGAAATATTCTCAATCTATGTATAATTTATTTGAAATACAACATTTTATCAACTGATGCTTTCTGGCATTATATTATGTATTGCCTACCATAAGTCCTTTCTTATTGCCTACCATCAATTATCTTTAATGAAGTTGTATATTCTAACATAAAACTATATATTTTCTGCAAAACAGAGTAATTTGCATGGTTTCTAAATGATTTTGTCGACAATTAAATTAGTTTCGAGAAAATTAAGTTTCGACTTCTTCGTTTTATTAATGCATATGTACAATGTTGCACTGGGTGCAATATCAAAAATAAATAATGGAAAAATACCAATATGGATTAATTTTAAAAAAGGATAATGACGAACTGTAATGAAACTAAAGATCACTCAATTATAATCATGTTGTTGTTCCTAACTGTTTTAATTTATCGAGTTTATTGGTATAATCATGTTGTTGTTCCTATTTGTTTTACTTTATCAAGTTTATCGGTATTAAGTAAATAGATAAATTCTGTATTAACCAGTACAACCAGGGAGTAAGTATACAGGGAGGAGACACGGATTCATAAACACTCTGGTTTATCAATTTATGTTGTCGCGCTAGAACACTGCCATTTACCATTTTATCGATACATGTACATCGATCGTAAGCATGTATAGGTTACATTTGAAAGGTTAATTTCAACCAACATCACAAAAAAAGGCAGTTTTTACAGTCTCTTTTTTACTGCTTTCTGTTATAATCAACATCACAAAATTACCTTCTTGATCGTATTTCGTTTGCAATAGGTAAACACCATTTTTAATTTGAAAAATTCAAAATTTCAGCTGATATCTCAAAAGAGGCATTTTCAACACCTCTTTTTAGGCTTTGTCTTATAATCACCACCGTGAAATTACCTTCTTGACAAAGATAAATATTTATTGTAAACATTTTCATCGGTGAAAGATTGGGATTTCTCAGTGAAAGAATATTCATAATAGCTAAATATTATTAACTAACTCCGAACACAAAAGTAACAAACTGTGACACTGAGTTATTACGTCATTAAAGTGGTGCTGACGTCGACATCATCTGCCGATAGCGTTCAATAAAGCGAAGAATTTCGGTTAAAATCATGCACAGATGATTTAACATGTAATAAACAGATTATTTAACTGCTGTGTTCGATTATAGGGAAATCCATCACTCGATGGTAGACGTGTTTTGTTCTGTGTTTTTTGCACTTGTAACCGGAAGCCCCGGGTTCTATCCTCCGTGGTGCCACTGAGTTTCGTCGGTATGTTCTTGGGCAAGACACTTTCCCTTAGCCTCGTCCGTCGGATGGGGAAGTAAACCGGGCGGTCCCGTGTATCGGTCTATCCTCCGAGCAAGTTGAAGAACCATAGGAATCTATTCGATAATAAGAGTATGTCACGGTTCCCGGAATCCTATGTATCGTTCCCCTCTCTCTGGGGTTGCTCTAAATAACCTCTACTGTGTTGATGAGCCGTTAAACAACATTCAATTTCAATTATTTTTTTCACTCACTCGCATACGCTCGTTCGTGAAAAGAACCATACGTCTACCATCTCCTACCATTTCCCTATAATCTATCCCAACAGTTAAATACTCTCTATGGTTACTATTCACTTTTTGTTATTATAATATAACCGGTAGTCTCGTATCTCGTTCGCAATAGTATACACTTTTAAACATGGCAGAGCAGGGGCGTTCCTGGGGCTAATTTAGGTATAAGCACCATCGAGGTTTGTATTCACAAATGTGCCTAAGCCCCCTATACCTTCAGTTTGTATTGCATATTTCGCATTTTTAGCCATTTTTATATTTTTGCTTCTTTAATAGCATGTACGCACGTGCGTATGCCCCTGCAGAGGATCCGCCTTTTGGATTTCTTCAATTATGAAAGCTGAAGGTAATTTTTAAATCAAACGAACACATGGCAATCTTGATTTTGTTTAATTGCAAGATAGTTTTTTCTGCATTTATCTAACTTGCATATTTGCTGTAAGTTGCATAATCTTTGCATAATTTTGATTATTTTCAACCACTAATACATTTCAAACTTTCGTAGAATAATATTAATTGAAATGTAAACACTTTGGTAAAATAAAAAAAATTGCATTACCTTTTATTTGAAAGTAAATTATCAATATTATTGGATTAACAAACTGTGGTTACGGTAGTACCTTTAAAAGTCAAGGCATATTATAATCAAAAACCAAGTATTAAAAAAATATACAAAAAGATATAAAATATATAAAATATATACTTGCACCAGGTGATCTATTTAATAATATTACGTTTTTTTTACTGCCTTATATCCTGTGCTGTATTAAATACAGTTGTGTCTTATCAATTACCCTTTTTGAACCCCTTCAAGGCCTGTGGTAACACGAAACCGGTAACACAGAAGTGTGCCATGAATTTTATAACTAATAAGCTGATTACATAACAGGGACACACCATAAACCACTAATTGAGCAGCACCAGGTGTCAGTGATTGACAGCATGGGGTATTGAATCATATGTCACTGGTGAGGTCATGCTGGAATGAAAATATATATATAGGGCCCTGGGTCATATTATCACTTCAACAATTAGATATTGATATTAAATTGTTTAAATTGTCTGCACTCAGCAGCTGAGATCAATTGTATATTTTTATTTAAAAAAAAAAAAAAAAAAAATAAAGGAAAAAGCACACACATTAATAAGCTTTTGCTTCAAAACGAACAGAAATGTGAAACATAGTTGAATCATGGAATTATATGTACATATAAATCCATGGTTGAATCTAACACCTTGAGGAATTCAAAATGATTTAGTGTGTGCACATATCCTGTATTGCTCTAAAATATTTATTTTTTTGTGTTTTTTTAAAAATCTCAGTCGTTATTAGTGGATTTCACCGACCTAATAACAAATTTAAAAATTATTAATATATCTGTGTTTGGCTTTAATGATAATAAAGTACCATGAATTCCCTAAAGTGCCATGAATTCCCCAAGTTACATTTACAGACACTAACCTGCCAAATAAAAGCAAAATTACACTTAAAGACATTTTCTTTAGTTTTTTCTGCATAACGGATTTTCTTTAAACTTTTTGTACAGTTATATAGACAGAAAAGGCAAAAATAATGGTAGGTCACCATGATTGTTAAAATTTAAAAAAAAAAAATGTAATGCCACATTCATGTCAATCTGTCCAAAAAGTTGAACAAGTCCATGAAATAGCTAAATAAGACATTTTTGAAGTCTAATCATTTATTCATTGCTCACAATTCTGCTAAAATTGTATTAAAGTAAAGAACATTTAATTACAATAACATTTAAAGCTCATCTTTATGTAAAACCTATATTTTTTTACAAAATCTGTTGTGACCATTACCACAATTTATGCATAAATTAGCAAATCTCCTTTTTTTTTTGTATGTTCCCAATAATAAAATTTGTTTAAACTTTCTAAGCACACAGTTTAACATATATAAAAACGAAATGTGCAATAAAAATGATAGGTCCCCATGCTTGTTTAGAATTTTTTTTTGAAACCCTATCCCTATGCAAAAAGGCTAAGTTTTGTATGAAATTATATAGAAATGGTATATTTTCCTTTTTTGTTATGTTCCTAATAACAGAATTTGTTCAAACTTCCTAGGCCCTTATTTGAACATATATTTAGACAATATTTGCAATTAAATTGATAGGTCACCATGCATATTGAGATTTAATATTGTTTTTTGGAACCGTACCGTTATGCTTATTTATTTTTAATTTTGTTGGAATATTTACAAGATGCTATATCTTTCCTATTTTATGTATCTAATAATATGCCTTTATTTAAATAAAGACAATAAAAAAAAAATATATATATATAAAAAAATAAAAAATAAAATAAAATAAAAGACAAAAAATACAATTAGACATCAAAAGCAACATTCCTGTAAATTTGTAGGAAAATCCAACCAATAGTTTTAGAAGTCGCCCAAAATAGCTGCGCATGGAAAACTACAGAAGATGCCTTGAAAACCATTCATCAAAACTCTATCCAGGTGTTCAGGTCCTATAATAATGTAATAACAGTATATATGTGCCAAATTGAATTGAATTGGGTTTAAAGGCGCACCAACACATGAAAGGTTATATGGCACCTAACAGGCATGAAAATGCCAGGCTCATCCTCCATGTACATCGAGATAAAATATGGAAAATTGGGCCTAAAACCTTCTCACCCTGAACTGCAGAGTTGCTGCAAAATATATCGTAGAAACTCCCATTTACGCTGGAGCCACGTTTACTGTTTTTCTGCCACTGCTCTTTTGATGTGAGCGAGATGGCACCTGAAACAATGCAGGGATCATGATGAAGACCTTTAATGAACATGAACATAAAATGAACATGAATTTGGGGGGATTCTACCCCTCTCTCTCCAAAGGAATCTGCAGTAGCCCATTCTTTGTTCGGTTGGGTTCAATTCCCAGTGTGGTTAAAGACTCCAGCAGTAGGCTACGAGTAAAGACTCACACCTTTCGTTGGAAACGTGGCTGATCAGAAACTAATGACCGAGCAGTCGACTGTCGTTTTTTGTAACCCTTGACGTTACAGCGAAAACCAATGACAATAAAATATCTGCATCTACTTACAATTTATATTTTAATTTAACAGACTGATTATAGCCAAAATATGCCGTATCTGCAAAAAAAGTATGCATACAAACTATGTAAGTATTATACATTACCTGTATTGTTAGCTCCAAAACAGAATCTATTGAGATAAAATTGTCCAAACCAATATTATCCGCGGGATCCGAATTGTAAAATATCAGTTTCGGCCCTCTGTTTGAATCCCTTTAATAGGGAATTATTAACATCAGCTGATTAAAAAACTGCACTAATAACAAATAAATGCTAAAGCAAATATGTGCTTGGCTAAAATATGTTTTTTTGAAAAGACATCTGGAAAATGTTCAGTTCTAAGAATCATATTGCAGATTTAAATGTGCTTTTCACTGCCAAAATGGTCATATATGGTACCCGGCTTACAATGAGAATTGTTATAGGTATGAGAAGAAGCTATTTGTTTTTATGTTCGGGGGGAAAGCTTGCACAGACCTTGAAATAAAAAAGGTATTTATTGATAATACTATTGCAAAATTCCCCAAAATTGGTAAAAAGGTCCTGCAATAGCCTGAATAAAGGAAAATGTACGGACTTTCATTGACTAGCATGGTGTTCTGTTGTATCACAGTACAGAAACGGTTTGACGAACAAAAACAAAACTGTAACCCTTCTACTAAATTGTTATGATATAAATGTAACACTTTTTACGTAAAAATGTCAGATACGTAAAATGTCAGATTCAAGGTATGCACATATTGTGTATTTCGTATTTAATCATGAGAACGAGAGTCTTTCGAAGGTAACTGAATTGAATTGAATGTTGTTTAATGGCTCATCAACACAGTATAGGTTATTCAGAGCCGCCCCAGAGAGAGGGGAAGGATACAAGGAATCCGGGAACCTGCCATACTTTTATTATCAAATAGATTCTTATGGTTCTTTAACGTGCTCGGAGGATAGACCGATACACGGGACCGCCCGGTTTACGTCCCCATCCGACGGACGAGGCTAAGGGAACGTATGGTTATATGGAAAAATAATATTAAAAAGAATGTTGCAGGTAGCTTAGTGAAATCCTGGTTTAAGTTGGTTTAAGTTGGTTTAAGTTGAATGTTTCTTCAATAAAATCAGACTTTGCTAGGTTATCTTCAGACGTATTCCAAGCTCATTAACACTAAGGTATTGTGCATTGTCTGTTTACTGAAGTACCTGTCCAAGGAGAGTTCACCTTCATACATAACAGACAAATTCTCGAATAGTTTGCCAAATTATATTTTGTCGTCGCTGTGCATCGTCTTCACACTTCATCCTGCAACCTAAGCTTGGCCATAACTTGACAAGTATTTGGCCTATGTTTATTAGTTTTCACACATGTCTTGATCATTTTACCTCAAGTAATTTAGTATTCAATAACCTATAAGCAAACTCATAACTGGCCATAACAAAAAAAAATGTTTGACCTATCTTTATGAAACTTCACATACATATACGTAGTAACTTCACATACATATACGTAGTACCCCAAAAACTAGGGGTGCAATGAGTAATCGTGATACGATTATAGCGCGACTTTCTTTCACACGTATCTTATTGTGGGGAGTCAGTCAGTCAGTCAGTCAGTCAGTCAGTTTTTCAGTCCGTAACACAAATATGGATCCTGAAAAGTATTTAAGATATTTTTATGAAACTTGACATGTTGGTGGAGGGCAATGAGGGGATTATAACCAATATTTCTTATTGTTTTTATTTTGTTGATTTGACAAAAATATGGTTACTGTGGCAATGGATATAGTAAAAAAACACAAAATACATGTATCATTTTATAACAAAAGAAATGCTTTAAAAGATAATGAAAATGTGTGTGTAGGTAAGAGGGAGTCAGGAGATCATGCATTAATAAGTATAGAAAATGGTTTCCGCACAATATCTTTAGTTAGGAATGAGATATTTGAATGAATTTTTATGATTAGGTAGTTTATAAATATGAACATAAAGCTTGAGATTTGAGTCACTGGAGTCAAGGAAACTGTTACTAAAAATAGAAGAATGGTGTCCGCTAAATAACTTTAGTTAGTAATGACCTGGAATTGGCCGAAACTTGGTGTGTAGGTACAGTACAGCTTACGCGAAACCCACACTTTACTCTTTCACACCGAGTAAGGAATTACAAATCGCGTAATTACGCAGACTTTTGATGATAAAACTACTCAGAGTGGAAATCACCTAGGCGAAAAGCTCTCGGCATACTTATGCCTCGATACTTCGCGTAGATAAACTCGGGAGTTCGCCGAGTCGATACTGCCCAGGTAAAGGGTACACTTTTTAATGCATATTTATTCAATAACTTCAAAACAAATCGAAGCAGAAGACAATTCATAACTTTCACATCCGGTCAACTTCTGGTAGGTTAAGATATTCAGTAGGTGAAAATAAAGGGGTTTACTCGGACTTTTTTCTCAATCTCTATATGGAAAATGAAAATATTACACCATGATTTAAATTAAATGTATCCATATTGTTTTTAAATCAGACAACACAAAAAGAAGATACATATATGTACACAAAAAAAAAAAACATTTTAATATAATTATCGCTACAAACTAGTTTTTTTAAAGGGCTAAAATCAGTTGAGCACCAACGATAAACAGTTTACCCCCTACCCGAAATTGGAGGTCTTATTTTATTGATCACTGATTGGTCAGATTATTTTGATGATGTCATGTAAAACGTATGTATTTTACTTTTGTTTTTGGAAAAGCAGATGTGGAAAAATTTGAATGCACGATTATGTATACTGGGTCACGATAGTTATAAAGCGGTTCCTATTACCGGCTTCGCGACGACTGCAACTAGTAATTATTATACTGGAAATTATAATTTTATTTTTAATTAATCGTTATTTGTAACAAATTTGTTCTGCTATTTATTATTTTGTTGACGAGTTCTTTAGTGAGAGATAATCAGAAAAAATTGTAAAGAATTCCGGGTCATAAAGCCGTTGTTGTGCCGCCTTGTTAAAAGGTACATACATGGCCAAGAATTATGCGTACATATTTCGGTTGAAGAAGTGTGACTTTTGGAGAACAGAAACGAACAAAACTTGTGATTAATGCATTAAAATTTTGAAAGACGTATTTGTTTCGAAATTTATTCAGTGTATTTATCAGTCTTGTACAGAAAAGATGAACTCGGCGTCTCATTGTTTGTACTTATTCTGGCGATTGTCTTTTTCAAGCGCGCTGTCGGACAAGTTGAAAAGTTGTCGGAAATGTTTGCGTTTCTCCCAATAAACCACCACAGGTGAGCACTTATGGTTAATTGGATTCTACGCTTAGTAACTTGGAGTGCAAATGACTTGACAATGGCGTACTTTCGCCGCGTGTATTTACCGAGTCCAAACAGTCACTCCGCGTAGATCCGGGCGGCACTCGATACGACCAAACTCGATGAATAGAGTAAAGTGTGGGATTTGCCTGATCTGTACTGTAGTTTATATGAAAGGCAAGTTTGGGATTGCATTTGGTTAAAGGCAGAATATGCTTATTTACACATAAACTGAAACATCTAATGAAGCACTTACAAATTGGAGAATTACGCTAACAAATAAACTGACTAAAAATAAACTGTACACACTAATAAATAGTTGTGCACTAATTACGCTGTATCCCCTACATGCTGCGCCGACGCTAAGCACTACACAGGAAGTGTGCAGATCCAAATGGTTCATAGCACAGGTAATGTTTATGTAAACACAATAGTTAAAAGTAGTTTTTATTAACGGCTGGATTCATAGTGGGATTTAATGCAAATTTGACGGTAATATTATACACAAATACTTGATACAAAGTCTCTATCATCTCTTAAGGTTAACAATAAGTATGTTCTGACTTTGACTGTGGTCTTTGAATGCTATATTTCCGGTTCTACTTTGCTTACAGACTGTTCATGAACATAAGATCAGTTTACAAAGAACTCAAAATATAATACAGTCGAACGCCGATAGCTCGAAGTCAGCGGGACCATAGGGATATGTTCGAGCCATCGGTGGCTTCGAGGCTTCGAGGTAACGGTAAAAAACAAAATATCTATCCGAATTTGTGTACCATCCGAAATAGTGTAACTTGTGTACGTTATGTATCGTTTCTCTGTATGTTTGTTATGTTCATGCATGTTTGTTTAAACCTCATAACGGATATATATAAACATGTAATTGTTACACTGAAAATACAAGAAAACTGCAATAATGTGTTTGTTTTATCATTTATTTAAAGAAATACCACACTAATAGATTTTAACATACATTCCGGAAGTCCGAATAATGAGAACAAGGTCAGTAAGACTGGTTTCCGTACATTATTTAATTAGAAAATCAACCGTGTTTAATTTATCGTAATTAACAGTAAACGAAGTTCACTAAACATAAATTTTATCTGTCTATTATCGCTTTTCAATCATAAATGTTCGCACTTTTAACAACCAACTTTATCTGTTTTCGCACTATGATCGAACGTGCTACAAACAAATACAAACGCTTCAACAATTACAATTAATATGGCCGACGTCGCATGGCAACGGATCATCACCTTCGATTAAGCGAGGTTTAAATTCACAAAAAAATGGATCTTCGGACCGTAAAAGGTATTCGAGCGAGCCGGGGTATTCGAGAAATAATATTCGAATAATCGAGGTTAAATTACATTTAATTATATAGGAGATGTGTCGGGACCGGTGGTATTCGAATCACCGGTGTTCGAGCTATCGAGGTTCGACTGTACATTTATTGTATTTCAGGTTTGCTCCATGTTCTCCGGTGACAGATAGATAGTCCAAACTAATCTACGGAGGCAATATATTCCAACCACATGGACACGAGGTATTCCAACCACATAGAGACGCACACGATATTGAGCTATAGAGATTTTATGAGATATATTTTCACGTAAAGCACACACGATATTTCCATCCACATACATTAAGAATGAAGATATTCTTACTACAGAGATATTTCAACCACGAAACATATTCAAACCACATAATTACAGAAACGTGTGATATTCTAGCAACAGAGACGGCATGGAGATGTGGGATAACCACATGGAGATGTGATATAGTCCAACAATGTAGAGACCTGACATATTCCAACCACATAGATACATTTGATGTTTCAACCTTTGGAGACTTGTGATGACAATGTTGAATATACATATGTGCTATTCCAGCCTCATAGCTGCAGATTAGATTGTGGTATTCCAAGCACGTAGACTAGGCACATGATATATTAATTCCAGCAATATAGCAAAAAGTGATAGTCGTGCCACAAGAGAACAGATATTCCAACCACATAGATGCCTGATATATTCCAACCGCATATAGACAAGATGTGTTCCAACTACATTCATATTTGTGATAAGCCAGCTATATAGAGACATGATAATGCAATTCTGTTGCATGAAGGCAAGTTATTTGAACCGCATAGAGATCTGATATAATACAACCACATGGAGACAAGAAAAACATATTCCAACCGCTAAGCCACTTGTATAGACATGATAATATATTTCCATTACAACGAGACAATATGGGTTAATCGAACCACATAGAAACCCAGTGTTTTAACAACCATATGGAGACATATATTGCAACAACATATTCCAACCACATTGGAGACCAGAGATTTTTAAACCACAGACATGAGATAAGCCAGCAGCATAGCGACATGATAATATATTTCCAATACCTGGATACAGTCTGTGTTATTCGAACCACTTATAGGGCTGTTGTATTCCAACCACATGGAGATAGATATTCAAACCACATTCCACCCTTATGGAGATGAGAGATATTCCAACAACAGAGACTTAAGATTAGTCACCACCACAGAGACATGATCATATGTTTCCAATACATGAAGACAATCAGTGTTGTTCAGACGACATATATACCCGACCACAACCATACATTGTTTAGTTAACAAAGAATAATTTTCAAATGCATTAAATAGATTTTTATGACAGCATAGTACTGTAGTAGTAGCGCAATAAATAATTGCGAAAATGTGACACTTTAAAATGTGTATATGCAACAACATTTAAGCACCATTAAAAGACTTGGCATGCATTTCAAAGGTGAAACACATTTATAAGGATGTTGTCTGATTGTTATGCTCAGTCATTTGTAGCTAATGGCAAATGGACAGCATGGCCTATGTGATATAGGGTTTCTTCCAGCTGCATCCTGTTAAGCAGCTGTTTATCTAATACCACTTGGTAAATTTTACATTTCCCATTGCCGCTTCTGATTGAGAGTAGACAAGACAGAAGAAAAGCTAAGGTCAATCAGACGTTCAAAATGGCCACATTTACTGACCTTGTCTTGATAAACGCATTATACTATTAAGGATATAAAATGATTGAAAACGATTGAAATATTTTTCCTAAACAATGGAGGGAAAACAGGTATTCATGGGAAAAAACGGTGCAGTACCAATAACTATCATGCACATGTCACATTTCTATGTATGCACAAGTCACATGTAATATTTATAGCATGATTTTTCGAGTATATGCGATTTATACTGCTTCTCGAGGACCGCAGGCCCGCGAGTGCAGTATAAATCGCATACGAGAAAAATATGCTATAAATGTTTTGTACCAGAGCCATTATCCAGCTACGCATGTGCAAGAAGATTTAGGACGTTGCAATTTTCAGTAAAATTAACAGCTCGATCCAATCAAGAAATAACATTATCACGCGACATGAGCATGATCCATGTTTTGATTATTGCAGCCAATCGCCTTTGTATATTATTGGGCAAATGCAATGTCAAGGAGTGCGGTTTTGGTAATGGTGTAGTCGTTTGATTGACAGGTTGTGTTGTAAATTACAACTGTGCGTGCGTAAAATTGAGTAGACCATGGTATAACTGCCCAATCTGTCATTTATGGCACGGCTGAAATATACCGGCATTTATAGCACGGTTTAGGCTCAGACCTTCAGGTTAATGAAAATTATATCATAAGCAAGCACAAAGGAAAACCATTAGAGTTATGGTACAATACTATGTTAAGGACCAATCGCAAGGCAACACATCATACTCAATCTGAATCTGAGATTCTGAGTTAAAATCAGATCTTAGTTAAAATACTCTATCTTAAACAAACTGGTTGATTAGTTTTTAGCTCTACTGGTGGAAGACCAGCAAAGCTTATGGGATGACGTGTTGTCCGTCGTCCGTCATCCGTGTCCGTCGTCCGTTACCTTTTTCTCGTTAAGACGATAGGGCCTTCACTTTTTATCCAATCTTTAACAGGTTGTTATTATCAATGAAAGCTCAGACAGTTTCGAAAACCAGCCAGATCGGACCAGTATTGGCGGAATTATGGCCCTTGATTTAGTTAAAAATGCTAATTTTGCCTCGTTAAGACGATAGGACCTTCATCTTTCACTCGATCTTTACCAAACTTTAAAATATTGTTACTATCAATGAAAGCTCGGACAAGTTCGAAAACCAGCCAGATCGGACCAGTATAAGCGGAATTATGGCTCTGGATTGAGTAATAATGCTTCGTTATGACGATAGGGCCTTCATTTTTCATCCTATCGTTACTAAACTAAAACCATATTGTTAATATCAAGTTCGAAAACCAGCCATATCAGACAAGTACCAGCGGAGTTATGGCCCTTGATTTAGTTAAAAATGCTATATTTTGCCTCTAGACGATAGGGGCTTCATTGTTCATCCGATCTTTACCAAACTTAATCAGATTGTTATTGTCGTTAAAAGCTTAAATAATGTTATTGTCGTTGAAAGCTCAAACAAGTTCGAAAACCAGACATATCGGACCAGTAACAGCGGAGTTATGGCCCTTGATTTAGTTAAAAATGCTATATTTTGCCTCTAGACGATAGGGGCTTCATTGTTCATCCGATCTTTACAAAACTTTATCAGATTGTTATTGTCGTTTAAAGCTCAAATAATGTTATTGTCGTTGAAAGCTCAAACAAGTTCGAAAACCAGACATATCGGACCAGTAACAGCGGAGTTATGGCCCTTGATTTAGTTCAAAATGCAATATTTTTCTCGTTAAGACGATAGGGCCTTCATTTTTCATCCTATCTTTACCACACTTTACCACATTGTTAATATCAATGAAAGCTCGAACAAGTTCGAAAACCAGCCATATCGGACTAATAACAGCAGAGTTATGGCCCTTGATTTAGTTCAAAATGCTATACTTGCGTCGCTAAGACGATAGGGGCTTCATTGTTCATCCGATCTTTACCAAACTTTATCAGATTGTTAATGGCGTTAAAAGCTCGAAGAAGTTCGAAAACCAGACATATCGGACCAGTAACAGCGGAGTTATGGCCCTTGATTTAGTTCAAAATGCAATATTTTTCTCGTTAAGACGATAGGGCCTTCATTTTTCATCCTATCTTTACCACACTTTACCACATTGTTAATATCAATGAAAGCTCGAACAAGTTCGAAAACCAGCCATATCGGACAAGTAACAACGGAGTTATGGCCCTTGATTTAGTTCAAAATGCTATACTTTGCCTCGTTAAGACGATAGGGGCTTCAATGTTCATGCGATGTTTGCCAAACATTATCAGATTGTTAATATTAATAGAAGCTCGGACAGGTTCGAAAACTAGCCATATCGGACTAATAACAGCAGAGATATGGCCCTTGATTCAGTTAAAAATGATATATTATGCCTCGTTAAGACGATAGGGGCTTCATTGTTCATCCGATGTTTACCAATCTTTATCAGATTGTTAATGTTGATGAAAGCTGGAAGATGTTCGAAAACCAGCCATATCGGACTAGTAACAGCGGAGCTATGGCCCTTGATTTAGTTAAAAATGCTATGTTATGCCTCGTTAAGACGATAGGGACTTCATTGTTCATGCGATGTTAACCAAACATTATCAGATTGTTAATATCAATGGCAGCTCGGACAAGTTCGAAAGCCAAACATATCGGACTAGTAACAGCGGAGTTATGGCCCTTGATCTAGGTAAAAATGCTATATTTTGTCTCGTCAAGACGATAGGGGTTTCATTGTTCATCCGTTGTTTACCAAACTTTATCAGATTGTTAATATCAATGGAAGCTCGGACAAGTTTGAAAACCAATATCGGACTAGTAACAGCAGAGTTATGGCCCTTGATTTAGTTCAAAATGCTATATTTTGCCTCGTTAAGATGATAGGGCCTTCATTTTTCATCCGATCTTTACTAAACTTTATCAGATTGTTAATGTCAATGAAAGTTCGGTCAAGTTCAGCCAGATCGGAACCAGCCAGATCGGCACCAGTAACAGCGGAGTTAAGGCCCTTGATTTTGTTAAGAATGCTATAATTTGCCTCGTCATACAATGGGCCTTCATTTTGCATCTGATCTTTGCGAAACTTTACCAGATGTTATGACTTTCTTTTTTATGCACCCGAAGGGTGGCATATAGTAGTCGCACTGTCTTTCCATTCGTCGCCGTTCGTCCCCGTTCGTCTGTACAATCGCTTCATAACTCTGACAATAATGGACTGGATTTTCAAATAACTTCGCACACTTGCTCAGCACAACAAGACGACGTGTCGTTCACAAAATCCAGGTCCGTGGCTCCAAGGTCAAGGTCACACTTAAAGGTCAAAGGTTTTCCATTCGTCTGTACAATCGTGTCCGCTTCATAACTCTGACAATAATGGACGGATTTTCAAATAACTTCGCTAAATTGGTCCCCACAACAAGACGAGGCGTCCCGCACAAGATCCAGGTTCGTGGCTCGAAGGTCAAGTTCACATTAAGAGGACAAATGTCAAAACAAAGTGCTTTCGTGTCCTGTAAATAACTCTGACATTCATGGACAGATTTTCAAATAACTTGGCACAATTGCTCACCACAACTACACGACGTGTCACGCACAAAACCCAGGTCCATGGCTCCAAGGTCAAGGTCACACTTAGAGATGAAAGGTCAAAACAAAGTGCTTTTGTGTCCGGTTAATAACTCTGATATTCAAATAACTTGGCACTAGTGCTCAGCACAACCATACGACAATCCAGGTCCGTCGCTCCAAGGTCAAGGTCACACTTAGCGGTCATGTCCGGTCAATAACTGGTATTTCTTGACGGATTTTGAATTAAGGGCATATTGAATTGTAAACACTGCAATGGAAGATGTTTCCAGGCTTTAAAGTGTTGTTTTAGCTAATAAGAAATAACTCATTTACCCATGGGAATTTTTTTCCCAAATTTCAATATTGGGAAAATATTCCCATGGAAAAATATGGAAGTGTTCGTATCGCTGTAAAATTTCGTCATAGACCCTAAATATGAAAGCCGCGTACTATTTTGACATTATATTGAAAGATAAATACTTTTTGTTTCTCCCATGAGAAAACTGCCCAAATCCTTTTCCATGGGAATATATTGGGTAAAAATGTTTTCCCATGGGAAAATAGCCTTTTCCCATGGGAAAGGTCAACTTTGCATCAAATTTCTCGGAAAAATTAAAGTGTCACCGATGAAATAGAATATAAGTTTACAATCATTTGATATGTGCTTTCATATGATATAGTCGAAAGCGCCCTAGCTCATTCGGAATTACTTGCTGTTTTTGCCTAAAACCGGCGCGACAAAAAAAAACGGCGGCTGTTTTTTTTATACATTGATTACAACGAAAGCTACATAGCTTACACAAATCACTCTGGAAGGCACATATGATGGTAACCTCTCGCGTTAGGGACAGGGAAGCGAACCCGAGCTGCATTCGTCTAGTGACGTTGGTGAGAAGTGAGTGAGTTCGAGTATGTTACCAAGACATGATTTGATATTTTGTAGCGCATCCGTGGTTGAGAGGGTAAAGACGCTGCGTTGGAAACCGTCTCGACGCTGCGGGTTCGAATCCCACTGGGAGCTCCACTTGTAAGTGTTGATTCTTACGGACGATGGAAGTATACAGTACTTGTAACATGGTCACAGACAATTCTCTTTGTTCAGACACAGGTGTAAATCGTTTAATTGAAAATAAGACCTGTCAGAATAAGTGTGAGAATAACAGTGAGAATAACAGTTAGAATAACTGAAATAGAGCTTAAATGGACATGCTACAAAACAAATAGAGTATGGTTTCATCTCGTTGGTTAATTTAAACACCTCGATGGCCTACGCCCATCTCGATGTTTAAATGAACCAACTAAATGAAACCATATTCTATCTATTACATGTCTTACATGTCTACCCAGGAATAAGTGAGTGGTCGGCTTCCACCACTAAAACAGGTTGGCCGTCATACATAGCCTAAAATGTGCTGGAAAATGACATTACACACCAAACAAACAAAAACAGACTTAAGTTTTATTTCAATTGTCCTTAATAAAAATGTTCTTGTCCAGTCCATGTGGTAAGTAGCATACACATTTAGGGATCCTTTGTTTAAGGTCAAGCAGTTTTCGTGATCAGTCATACTCCTAAATCCTTCTTCTTCTCTTCTTCTTCTCTTCTTCTTCTTCTTCCAAGTACACATTTGGGATCTTCATAGATCATAATTAGCTCTTGAAATAATGAGACGTAACCTTATTTGCGAATGTGTTTTCAATAGACCGTGTGTTGCACATTAAAATAATGGTTACATGTTCAAGGTCAATGTGAATACTGATGTAATTTTGGTGTTCATTCGAATAAGCTGTCCAACAATTTCAGATAATGAGATGAAACTGTTACCGTATCATTAATATATTGGGTGTGCAGAACACCAAATATGGGCTCTTAAGTTTAAGGTCAAGCATCTTGGATTTGTAACCGGAGGCCCCGGGTGCAATCCTCTGTGGTGCCACTGATATTCGTCGGTGTGTTCTTGGGCAAGACACTTTCTCTTAGCCTCGTCCGTCGGATGGGAATGTAAACCGGGTGGTCCCGTGTATCTGTCTATCCTCCGAGCATGTTAAAGAACCACAGGAATCTATTCGATAATAAGAGTAGGGCACGGTTCCCGAATTCCTATGCATCCTTCCCTCTCTCTCTCTGGGGCAGCTTTAAATAACCAATACTGTGTTGATGAGCCGTTAAACAACATTTAGTTCAGTTCAAGCATCTTGCGCAAGACATTTTCCCTTGGCTTTGTCTGTCTGATAGAAGGTCCAAACAACCAAAGGCCATCCTGTCTGCATGTTAAATAATTATTACAATGTTTCTGACAGTAAGAGTAGGGGGATGTCACGAAACACCCAAATCTACCTATTTCCCCCTAATCCGTCCAAATCTTCACCAAATCTAGCCCTAAACGTCCCAAATCCACACCAAATCTACCTTATATGCTTTTACAATGATGTTATTGTACCAAATATCAAAAATAAAATAATCATTTGAGAAAAATGAAGATATATTTGTTAATTTATTACTGAATTAACGATTTTTGCGTTATTTTTTTACACATTGTAATAACAAAATAAATGATTAACAAATAACAAACAAATACATCTTCATTTTACTCAATGAATTTTTTTGTTGTGATATTTTTTACAACAACATCGATGTAACACCATATAAGGTAGATTTGGTGTGGATTTGGGATATTTAGGGGTATATTTGGTGTGGATTTGGTGTAGTTTTGGGTGGATATGGGGTAATAGGTAGATTTGGGTGTTTCGTGTAACCGGTAGCAGGGCAGAGTTCCAGGATTATTTTGTATTCTTCACCTCTCAATGAGGTGGCTCTAATAAACATAATGTGCTGATGATTGTTTTTATTTGCATTCCTGTGGTTTTTAAGGAGTTGAGCTCGCTATGAGGCAGTGCCTTATTCATATTATTAATTATATTAGTAGACATGATTTACTGCCTGGAAAAAGGTCTGATTGACTGATTTATAATTATTTTGCTTTGAGGCTTAACATACAACTTAATACGTTTAAGGTCTGCTACGTAACGTGACCGACACATATCACTTGAAACATCAGCGGTGTCTGTCACGTATTTTAGTGTATTTTCCATGTTGAATTTAACAATGAAATACAATGTATGATCGTTGATTATTAAATGATATTTTTTAAAAAAAATACTGTTTGTTTGTATAATTTCTGTCATATTTAATTGAAGCAGACCTTACAAAAAGAGTAAACAACCTATGATCATCTGCTTACTTTTAAACAGAACAAGTCTTGGGATTTAATATTCCAAATTTAAAAGGTGTTTATTTAATTGAAATGTAAGCAGGCCCTGTGATTTAGTACACCATATTTTAAAAGGAGTTGATTTGAAATTTAAGCAGACCTGTAATGATTTAGGAATTCTAAATCTAAATGTGATTTGTTGGAATTTAAGCAGGCCTTGAGATTTAGTTTGTCGAATTTAAAAGACATTTAATTGAAATTTAAGTAGCTCTGAGGATTTAGTATAAATTTATACAGAGAATTGTCTGTGACCATGTTACAAGTACTGTATACTTCCATCGTCCGTAAGAATCAACACTTACAAGTGGAGCTCCCAGTGGGATTCGAACCCGCAGCGTCGAGACGGTTTCCAACGCAGCGTCTTTACCCTCTCAACCACGGATGCGCTACAAAATATCAAATCATGTCTTGGTAACATACTCGAACTCACTCACTTCTCACCAATGTCACTAGACGAATGCAGCTCGGGTTCGCTTCCCTGTCCCTAACGCGAGAGGTTACCATCATATGTGCCTTCCAGAATGATTTGTGTAAGCTATGTAGCTTTCGTTGTAATCAATGTATAAAAAACATAGTTAATTATGTACTATTTTGAGATAGTGGTAATCCGACTGATTCTTGACACAGTAGCTTGTATGTTTTGTTTTTGTTCTCAGCGATAACAAAATTCTATTATTTTGCAATGATCTCTTGTGGAATGTCATAACTTAATATCAATTACTAAATAACTGATCGTCGGCCACAACTGATTGCTTGGTACATCACTTATTGAAACTCGTGTATCCATCAACCACAGATAACGGGCCTCATTAATTGTATATCCAGTCCTTTTTAGTTTTTTTGTAGGTTGATTTTCAAGCCATCAGTTGCAGGTTATTAATGCTGAGTTCTACATAAAGCAGAACGCAGTCATAAACAACCACAAACAATGGAAGACTGTCGTATACTATATTCTTTTCTTGGACATTCTTGAACATTCAGGACATCTAGACATGCAGCTTAATTAAGGCAGAAATGGCACTGAACAATATAAACTATATTAAATACAACACACAAACAAGAGGCCCAAGAGGGCCAGTACTTCTATGATGTGACTCAAAAACATAAACATGATAGAGGCCAACCCAAGAAACATGTATTCCTATATTAAAGTCTAAGTAAACGTTGGGTTATCGTGGCGGCCATTTTGAATATTTGACGACAACGAAAAACACAAACTTGATATGAGGCCAACAACAGGTACATGCATATGATATTTAACTAGAATGGAATAAGTGGTTATATTTTGTTTGACAAATGTCCTTGAATTTGACCTAAGTTTAGCCATGGTGGCCATCATGGATGACTGGAGGCCCCAACATGCAAATCTGAGGGGGACCAACCCAAAGATCATTGTGATTAAGTTTCATCCAAATCCTTCAAGCAGTTTCAGAGAAGATGTCATTTTTAACGTTTTCCTATATAACTCTATGTAAACTTTGGGTCGCAGGAGCGGCCAATTCGACTATTTGAAGATAACGAAAAACAAAAACTTGATAGAGGCTAACCCAAGGAACATGTATATGATATTTCACAAGAATGTAATAAGCGGTTTTGGAGGAGATGTCGTTTGAAATTTCCTTCCATTTGACCTAGTTTTAGCCATTTCGGCCATCTTGCATGACTGGCGGCCATGAAAAACACAAAACTGAGAGGGACTATCCCAAATATTATTTTGATTAAGTTTCATCATTTTTAACCTTTTCATATATAACTATGCAAATTTTGATCGCCATGGCGGCCATTTTGATTATTTGACGATAACGAAAAACAAAACCTTGATAGAGGCCAATCCAAGGAACATGTATATGATATTTCAGTAGAATGGAATAAGTGGTTTCGGAGGAGATGTCGTTGAAATTTCCTTAAATTTGATATAGTTTTAGCCATGGCGGCCATCTTGTATGAATGGCGGCCGCGAAAAACACAAAAATGAGAGGGGCCCTCCCAAGTAACATTGTAACAAGTTTCATCAAAATCCTTCAAGCGGTTTCAGAGGAGATGTCGATTTTATAAAATTGCTAACAGACGGACAGACAGACTGACGAAAAGTGATCGCATAAGCCCTCCTTGCCTTTGGCCAGTAGAGCTAAAAACAACGTATATAATCGATTCAGCAAGCGCGACTGATAGCATTTGTCTTAAAACGTCTTACTTTTTTAAACGGTTGTGACACAGCATGGTAGACTTATAATTCAGAGATCTTACTTGGTTTAAACAAATTGTATTTCTCATTATTATTACAGCATGGAATCTGTACACAATAGCAGAAAAAGGATTAGAACGAAAGTAAAATACGTATGTTCTTCTCCTAGAGATCTTACGTGCACCACTGGGTGTTTCAATGTGCCCATGGGGAAGACGTTTAATTTCTTAGCTTTGTTTTTTTGATGTGGACATAAACAGTTTAACTGTTTAAATGGTGTGTTATGTTTACGTCATGTTAGCACATGTTAGGCTATATATAATTTATGACGGTTTAATTTTTTTTGTTTATAGGCAGGCCAATTTATTTTTCTTGAGTAGAACCAGTACTTTTTATCTCCAGCCATCTGTGATAAGCGACACTTTCTCACTTGACAAGTCAACCTCACAGTGGGATTCCATATATGCCAAATTTTCCAGCATCTCATCAGGGAGATTGGACTTCCAAGTCAGGGAGATTTACGTAACGCCATGGAACCATCGCATTTTTTCAAATAATGAATACAATTGCTAATTTTATTTTGTATTTTATTATCTATATAATATATTCAATAGATGAAAACAAATAACAGTACCGGTATATGCATTATGCCATAATTAATTAATTGCTAGATTATCATCCCCGTCCGCCCCCATATTTTTATGCCCCGATTTTACACCGATTTTCACCGTTTTGAGAGCCGCGTTTTAAACCTGTCCTCTGAAACCCGGAAACGTAATAACCGGTGTTGAGGTACACAATTTCTTCCCAAAACGACGTAAAATTGGCAAATTAAATGGGGAACAACTGGTGTTTGTTATCATTAAAATGTATTGCAATTATGAAAGATTGGTTTAGTTGTAATATTGTGGAGGATAAAACATTTTTAATAGACATTTTTACCGAATGCATCGATCAAAATCCTTCTCAGTATAACCGGCCATATTTCAATAAATCTCGCCGTGTGCCGCATGTCGCTAGATGCAATTTTATTGGTTGGTTGCACGATCATAACCCCGCCCTGATCGATTATACACGCGACAGCTGTTTGACATGGGCTAATCACATGCTGTGTATTGCAAATTACCGCAAATTACAGGCAATTAACCGATTTCCGGGAGGTTTTGAACGGTTTCCGTGTGATCGGTAAATCATTTGGCATGTATGGGATTCAAACCCGTACCTGTGAGAGGCGACACAGTTTTAGACGTAGCTTCTTTACTGTCCCGGCCAAGGATGCAACAGACATAAAGTGGGCAGTCCTGTGTATTGAAGGTTTTATGATTCCTATATATCCTTCTCCTCTGCCTCGGGCGGCTCTAAATAACGTTAGATAATGTGTTGATAAGCCATTGAGCAATATCTGTTCAAGAAGCTACTGTTTAACATTGCAAAAAGGAAACTATTTCCTGGCAGAGGGATGTTAACAAGCATGTACTGGAGTCAGGCATATGAAAGACTAGATGAATCCATTGAAGAATTGATTTGCGAATGTCATCATTGTTTAAGGATTTAATTTAGTATTTCGATCTTTCCACAGGCTAAGTAAAACATTTAGGCTAGTTTAAAGTGTGTGAAGTCCGAGACACTTCTCACTAACTTAAAACTAGCTACATGTTTTTCATACCCCGTAAACATTTTGAAATATTGAATTCAATCCTTTTATGTACATTTTGTTTGTTCTGTATGTTATTCAGACTTTACTCATGTAAATTTATATGTAATTGTGCTAAAAATTTTGTTTTAAACCTGTTATACATACTGTTGGTAACAGTGTCGTTGCCAACCTTGCACTATTTTTTTATAGCAACTGACGACAGTTAGCATGAGAACGTCAAGACACGTTTACGGTTATGTTATACAATCAAAACAAGTTATGCAAACGAATAAACTACACCTTGTTTGTTTTAGCCCTGCCCAAAACGTAAACCTTTTTTTTCACTGGGAATTTAAATGCAACAAATAAACATGTTTCATTTAAGGTCAATGCAATAGAAATGTAAATATTGGGATTTGAACGGTGGTAGTGAGCGGCAACTTTACCATAAATAGTTTTATGGTAAATTTTCCATTCACTTTGCATTTTATGGTAAATTTGCCAACCACTGCCGTCGTTAAAACCCCAGGAATACTGAAAATTAGTGAATCAGTTCTTAAATATACTGTTTATATTATTAACCTGTTCTTATATTATCAACAATAATGTGCCTTCAAGGCCCTTGGGAGGTATGATAAATGATAAAATCATAAACAGTGCCAGAAAGATAACATATCATCAGTGTTAGTGATGTACCGATTATTCGATTGTAACCGAATCGATCATCAGTTACTCAGGCAACCGATTATGATGATCGATTATGAAAGTCTATAATCGATCATCGGTTGCATGTAAAAATGCACTTAATGTTCAAAATATAAATAAACATGATTTTCCATGCGACCACACTTGTGAAAATGAACAAATAAACAAATTTATATCAATTATAGTTATTTTGCTGTTGAAATGGCAATGGTATAAGACACAAGACAGTAAAGAATACCTGATTAATCAGTAATAATTCTAAGTTCAAGGCCTCAAACTCAGATTAACATACACATGTTATGTTTCATATTAACTAACCGATTATAACCGATGATTGATCGGTTACATCCAACCGATTGTAAATGATGATCGCTGGTAAATTTCAACCGACTGCCCATCACTAATCAGTGTATTTTTAGAACACGGTTAATCAATATGAAGTATTGTTTCAGGCCTTGAACTTAAAAAAATTCTGTTAAAGCCCTACAGTCCCTATTTTAACTGGTAATAACTCATGAATATGAATGAGTCACGTGTGAAGTAGTTTCAAATCGACGAATAACCCCAACGTCAGTATATAAGGAGAAATCGATACATACAATTTCACATTTTTATTTAGCCTCCGTACAGGTAACATCGTTAAATAAACGGCCCCAGAATATATGTGATAAACAAGAGGTCAATGACCTTGAAGCTCTACTGATAGATTTTTGATAGCTAGGTCAACAATCCTGTGAAGTTTCATGAAAATCCACTGAGTAGTTACAGAGGAGTAGACGTTACAACGTTTTACAAGATAACTCTATGTAAACAAAGATGGCCGCTGACAGTCATGTTTAACATCAAATCAAAACGATTTTCGACAAGGACCAACATCATGACATGCTGATCATTTTAGAAAAAGTCCCACATCAACAGAACTTAGAGTTTTCAAGAATAAGTCGCCATAAACTTGTTTTTTGAAAATTTATTTTTAGCCGTGACGGCCTTCTTAAATTTCCGGCCGACCTGAAGTTTTGTTAGGATCAATTAGACATCAAGAGCAACATAAGTGTGAAGTTTCATGAAAATCCGTCAAGTAGTTTCAGAGGAGTAGTCGATACAAGTTTTCATTATATAACTCTATGTAAGCAAAGATCGCCGATGGCAGCCATGTTTAACGTCGAATCCAAAAAAAAAATTACAAGGATCAACAACATGTCATACTGATCATTTTAGGAAAATACGCATATCAATATCACTTATAGTTTTCAATAAGTAGTCGCTACAAACATGTATTTTGAAAAATTATTTTTAACTGTGGCGGCCATCTTTAATTTTCGGCCGACCTGAAACGAGTTTTGACCAGGATCAACATCATGACATGCTGATTATTTTAGAAAAAGTCCCATATCAATATCACTTATAGTTTTCAAGAATTAGTCGCCATAAACTTGTATTTTGAAAATCCTTTTTTAGCCGTAGCGGCCATCTTGAATTTCCGGCCGACCTGAAATTTTGCTAGAATCAATTAGACATCAAGAGCAAAATTCGTGTGAAGTTTCATGAAAATCCGTCAAGTAGTTTCAGATGAGTAATCGCTACAAGTTTTCATTATATAACTCTATGTAAACAAAGATGGCCGCTGGCAGCCATGTTTAACGTCGAATCAAAATATTTTTCGACAAGGATCAACATCATGTCATACTGATCATTTTAGGAAAAGATGCATATCAATATCACTTATAGTTTTCAAGAAGTAGTCGCTACAAACTTGTATTTTGAATTTTTTTTTTTAACTGTGCCGGCCATCTTGAATTTCCGGCCGACCTGAAATTTTGTTAGGATCATTTAGACACCAAGAGCAACATTTCTGTGAAGTTTCATGGAAATCCGTCGAGTAATTTCAGAGGAGTAGTCGCTACAAATTTTTACTAAATAACTCTATGTAAATAAAGATGGCCACTGGCAGCCATGTTTAACGTCGAATCAAAACGATTTTCGGCAAGGACCAACTTCATGTCATGCTGATCATTTTAGAAAAAGTCCCATATCAATATCACTTAAGAGTTTTCAAAAAGTAGTCGCTACAAACTTTTTTTTAAGAATCTTTTTTAAGATTTGGCGGTCATCTTGGATTTCATATCACATGAATTTTTGCTAGGATCAACTAGACTTAATGGGCAACATGTCTGTAATGTTTCATGAAAATCCATTCAGTAGTTTCAGAGGCGTAGTCGCTACAAAAAAAAATGTTTACAGACGGACAGACGGACAGACAGACAGACGGACGCCGCACCACGTCATAAGCTCTGCTGATCTCTGATCAGTAGAGATAAAAAATAGTTGCCCGGAACTTGAACCACAGCCTTGCACTTGTAAGATGTACGCTGAACCTCTAGACCACTGCTATTATTGGTATTTTGTAGCATTTTTAACACTAAATAGCCATTACGTAATAACAATAGCGCGCACACTAACTCATCAAGCGCTAAATAACAAGTCGAGATATGGTTGATTTGAGGTGAAGTATTAGTTTCATATTGATAAGATACAGTATTACACCAGGCAAAGTTAATTTACACGTGCAACAATATGGACTGCATATTTACTGGTCCATCTTTAGTTGCGTTCAAATATGTTCAGTTATTTCGCCTCATAATAAATGCCAATGGTAGTTAGTATACTATTTCCTCAAGTAGCGTTGTACTTCAGTGGATAGAGCACAGGACTTGAATTCAGAATGTCGTGTGCTCGAGCCCCGAAAGAAGCTAATTTTTTTTTTTTGTAAAAATTACTGTTACTTGTGTATAGGTCGATGTATTTACAGTAAATGATTTCCTGCGCTATATTTGCTCGCTTAAATACCCGATTTCGACATGAGCTGGTGAACATGAAGTTACAAATAAAGACACGCCTACAAAGAAGAAATCGATTGATATAGGGACTCTGTAGCTTTAAAGTATGTTCACATTCCCGTTCAGACCACCAAACCAGCAGGATGTGTCCGTCTACAACGGACTGAGGCTTGGCCAGCTTTTTCACTTACTTACCGACGATACCTACAACTCTTCAAGCGATGTCGACGCGTCCTGCAGGGAACTACCATCAACGTCAACCATCAACTTCGGGCCCTGTGGTCGTTACACATCGAACCATTGGGCCGAACGTTGAAAGTGTTGTTAGAACGTGACTTCCCCCATCGTCCACCATCAACGTCGGGCCCGGTGGGCTTTCGGTACAAGCTAGTCCCATCGAGCTGAACGTTGAAAGTGTAGTACTAAGGCACTCATGAGTACAGATACAACACGTTCCGATTAGGTATACACCCCAAACTAGGGAGGTACTGTGGCCCTTCTGAGGGCCGTTTTTTGGATTCTACTGAGACGTTTAACCACCACGGATACAGACATAAACAACACGGGACTAACAACCAACAGGATTGACCTGCTTAGCGGTGACAGCGCAGAATTTCACGTGCACGCGGATTGACCTACTAGACAGGCTTCAAATCTACTGTGCCCTGATTGGTCGGAGAGCTTCTAAACATCTTTTGAGCCGGAAATGGGATTGACCTACTTACCATCTTTGCAGTCATCCCATTTGTCGAAACAGCAATCTACCTTGATCAACTTTAATCTTCTACGACTTAAACTACTATAGATAATCAACGATGGATTTCTTCACCCACCTGCCACCAACTCAACTCTTCTTCTACAACTTGTAATTTCCATTGGATTCGATTGCTGTAACGACATCCGACGAACACTGGACATAATCTTCTTTTGTAAAGCTCGCCAAAAGGCATAGTTGCCAATGGCGAGGATAAACAAACACTTCGACTACTACTAAAGTATGTATTCTTTCCTGTCTTGTTCCTTATGGCATTTTATTTTAACAATAAAATAATTCGAGTTTTATATTATCGATATTGCAGCAGCTTTTAAAGTTTAGGTAGATCTACTGTTACCTTTATTTTCTTTATCAAGCTGGAAATAATCGGCCGCAATAATCACCAACGGTTGTTTACCTACTAATGACGTCACATTAACGATGACGTCTGGTAGCCTGCCAAATGGATGGGCTAGATCCAACGCGAATAGAGGAGGTGGGCCGGATACAAAACAAAGATGGGAGTTAACTGCGCTTGGAACGAATATAGGCATGACATCCACTTAACAAGGGAGCTAAGTTTGTTTGACTAAGGGAGTTAACTGTGTTTTGACTTTTTTACCATGTTTTTTTCCCCGTAGTATTAGCTACTCACGTTACCGTAGAGCTCGCTATTATTATATGTGTTAATATATATATATAGCAACAAAAATGGCTTGTTTTCGTGTAATAAAGGCGTTGTCTATGCGGTCATATTAGACAAGCGCGTGAAAGGACGGGCCAAAAGTCCACATGAAGCGCCAAATAAATGTTGGGCCGCAAATCCATATGAAATCTAGACTGCGTTATATACATTTAGCATTAAATTGTAGATATTTGTTTTAATAATCAACCACGAACCAGTCATATCATGCATCCAACGACGGTTATAAATGGCAGCCAGAATGCTCGCTACCCTGTCAAAATTACCAAAATTGCCATAGTGCACGCATCGTTAGAAGACCATGCAAGGATGAGGACGGAGTTAATGAAATTGTGGAATAATGATAAACAAGAACGATTCAGTCTAAAGCAAAATATGACGTGAAAAAATATTGTGACTGGCTCGGAGATGTTGAACGGCTCGAGGAAATCCAACTTGAAGTACACAATAGGCATCTAGAATTGTCTGCTTGACCATTACGAAACAAGATGGATCAACGCCTAAACATTCATTTCTTTTTGTGTCTGTCACGCGATAATTTTCAATAGAAAGTAGTCACGTTCATATGAAACTACCACAGTAATTCGAAGATAGAGCTGACCCGTTTACCGACGAAGAGACGACCATTCTACATTTTGGCGATGGTGTGATAGATTTAACTTATTAAATTATACATGTACAATATCAACTGTAATGTTGTTTTTGATCGAACTGTCTTCAGCAACCAAAATGTGTACTGCCGCTCGGGTCTCAATTACATTTCGTATAGAAATAATACATATTCTAATCTCCTATATTTTTATCCTTAAATGATATTTGCGAAACCAAATGCCATTGTTCTACAAGCTTAAGCTGGGGTAGGTGTGCCTGTTTGTGACATTAGCCCTTGATAGCCATATAAGGCCCAATATCACAAACAGGCGCACCGACCCCAGTAAATAACCTCTACATTCAAGTCATTAGATTTCCTGAACCCCCCAATACTGTTCGTCTGAGAACTGGGGCACTGATCTCATGAACAGCCTGTCTCCTCTTACTCTCCTCACTCTGTGCTTTTCAATCCGACTTGTCATCGTTTCCTCTGCTTTTTTGTCCAGTCGCTAAAAAGGTTGTTGGCTTTGTCACTCCGCGCAGCCAGTTTTTTATAGCGAAAAACTCCTCATTGTCTGACTCCTCCTCAGATTCTGACGACATGAAGTCGATCGTCAGTAAAGATTTGATCTGCCCCTCATACGTCTTAAGAAGTGCTGTTTCCCTTCTTTTAAGTTTCTGAAAGAGAATTCAAACATGTGCTTACAAGAGTAAAAATATGTAGTCATCATATTCCCCGCCAGAGCCATATTTGTTTATGTACTGGTCAAACATTCATGTCATGGTTTAGCTGTGGTCATCAAGAACTCTTATTAGTATCAGGAAGCTAGACATGTGTGGCCCTTTGAACTAGAGGTTATTATTAGTCACTGAGTTTGTTACTGACAACCTACAGAAATATGTGGGGTCAGTCAGATTTATAGGGGGCGAGGCAATAGTCGAGTCCCCCTATACATCTAACTGACCCCACATATTTCTCTAGGGGGCCAGCAACAAAACCCAACAACTGATTTATTGCATCAAGCACCTTTTTTTAAAGGCAAACACCGATATTTAATCCATTTTAATGGAGCGTTAACATCATTGAGACGTTCATGCAATTTGACGTCACGACCGATGCATTTTATTTACATTATCATTTTACTTATTATGTTTGTTACTAACGTCTTAAAGAACTATTTGCAAATGATTTAAACTCTGAATCGGAATTGTAGTCCATATTGTTTTAGTGACCTTCTCGGAAATCTGCTGACTCACTTTAGAATAATAGAGGGTCACCATGTGACCGCTCTAATCCAATGCAATTCCTAGGATTGTGTGCAAGGTGCAATAATGTGTGCTACATTGACATTTCCAGTGACACTTTAGATGTGTAACTTGTAGTTATTCATAGACCACCATGAATATGTTCTATTCGCATATTCCTCACACACTTTGCTGAGTTGGGGAATTCAACTTGGACCAAATCTAGACTGTCATACTTATACCTTTATTTTAAAACCTTTATAAAAGTTTTAATAAAATTCACTACAAAACATTTATCAGAACAAATAAGTATAGCAGAATAGTGTTAATCACATTCTGCATATTACTGTATATTTGCTGGACGAAAATCAAATGCGAGACATTTCATGTGGGGGAAAAGCAAATATATGCATCAGATGTTCTCGAAGATTATGCATAAACATTCGTTGGGTATTATATTTTCGAATTTAAAAATGCGAACAGTAAAAACAATACGCTCGCGAATATAACTGATTTTAAAATTCATAACAAGAGTAGTAATTATGGTTATTTAGACACCCACAATGTAGTCAGTCTTGACATGTACATGTACTAAATTCATATGTTATATAGTAAAAAAAATAAACAGAGAAAACGTTTGTGATGGGATTGTTTAATCCTTTGATTTTAGTTAATAATCAGTGTTTATTATTATATACTTTATATATTCAAATATCCTTTATTTTGCATATTGCTGTATGTTCTTTTATCCGGTATACATATATCGCAGAAATAAGCTCGTCGTTACTAAGATATATACTATTTTATGATGGGATGGTTTTGTCTTTACATTTGTATTAGTCATTATTAATAGCAAACTCAGCCGAGGCACGAAGTGCAGAGGCGTTCGCTCTACAGTAACGTACGTAAATACAGAAGCAATGTATACCCGGTTCAGATATTTGTCGGATGGTCCTTTATGGTTATTGCTAGACTGTATGATAAATTTCACCCAGTAACCAAATAAGCACTCGATATTTATCTATCCCAGGCAATTATTAAGCCAAAACTGTCCCGTTTGTTGCGGTTGGAAATGACGAAATCGCAACGTCTCAATGACGTCGTCAGCGGAGCAGACGGGGAAATTAGAAACAAATGCATGTTATCATTTTATAATCTAAAGCCATTCTCGACAATATAATTATATTAAAGAGGCACTTTATATCTACGCGATTTTTAATGTAAAATATTAAATACATAATATTACTGCATTTATATGTATACAAAGCTATTTTATGAGTATTCTAAGAAGAAACATGGTTCGTATTCCAGTTCCGTAAATTATTAATTATGATCAAAACAATATCTTCAATAAAATGCTGCCCTGCCGTTTATTCATGCCGGAGAACTACGAGTTTTTATGATTGTATCGGACATGCGCAATGCGATTCAATTGAACGAAAACAAACTACTCGGGGCAGTTCAGATAGTAAACGAATCGATCGGAACTCTTCGCCAATCCGACGAGGCAGTTCCGATTGTAAACGATCGGAAAATTTCCGCAATCGGCTTGTCTAAAAAATTACGATTACAATTTCAAAAATCCGATCGTTTCAATCTGTTTTTCCCTAGCAAAACTCATATTACATGGGGTGAAATTATTCACATTTACCTTTTTCATAGTCCTCTTTACAATTAAGTAAAGTTTATATCAGTTGGTGGACAAACATATATAGGTAGAGCCTCTTTAAGATTCTAACAATGGAAAACATTTTAAAACGGGATATGCCAATGAAGTACTCTTTTAGAGGTCGTTTTTGTGCATTTTAAAGGATTCAAATTTTCGATTTTAAGGAGGGTTAATTCAAAAAAATGTCTAACGTGTCTCCAATCCTCCTTTATGATTATAAGGAGGATTAATCCTCCATTACAAACGTCTTGTTGGGGAAAAATCCTGCGTTTAAAACGTTATATAACACCCCATAAACACAAGAAAGGAACAAAGTACAAAACCATTTGATTGAACCACCAAATACTTATTTGACCAATACCTTATATTTACATAAGCAGCGCAAAGCATACATTAACATTTTGCAATAACGAAAAATGGAGGATTAATCCATCGACCATATACCATTAACATTACGAAAATGCAAAATTGAGCATTACATTAAAATTGTTTCAAGACGGCAGTCACGGGAGGATGAATAATCGCTCCAAAATCAAAGTGTTGTGCAGTTATTTAGTAAGTTAAAACATCACATTTTGTTTAAATGGAAAGGAGGATTAATCATTGTCCCCCATATCCATGTTTGTAAAAATTATCAGATGAAATTATTTTTGAGAATATGCATCCGCTGAGTTTTCTACAATAAATTAAGAAATGAAATGGAGGATGAATCCTCCACCTGTACAATCAACTTTCAAAAAGGCAAACTTAAGCACATTTCAAAAGACTAATTTTCCAAAAATCAAAGAGAAAGGAGGATTAATCCTCGCCCCCACATTCATATTTTAAGATAACCCTGATATTCTTTCCAAATATAAAAGTGATTTAACAACTCTTCTGCGACAAGAACTGTCACAACCTGACTTCTATGGTAATGTGATTTACAAACTTCTTAAGATCCTTGGTCATAATCACTTTCATACTATCTTTGTTAAACTTGTTAAAAGGTTTATCAAAATAGGTCATGGCCCTATCATTTTGCAACGCACTGCATGCTTGGTGGTGAACCCATTTTCAGTTCACCACTTTGCTTTCCTCTTTAATCGTGCGATGACCGGACAGGCTGTGGACCCTATGATGACGTATACCTAAAGCCCAAAAGGACGGTGACGTTTGATGTGGTCTTGTCGTGCCCTCAACTGTTTATTATCTTGTTGCTCTGGCTTCTGCCAAGACACTGAGTACCTTCTTTGTGGCTTTCTAGGATATTTGTATTTATATATAAACGAGCATCTGTGTGTTTTACTTATATTGCCTATTATTGCTGCCTTGTTGGTTAGAGAATAGTTCCTAGTGGGATTTCTTTATTTACACTGTCCCGTTTTAATGGAATGACAGTAGGGTAAGAGTGAGGTTTGTGCACCCTAGAACCTGGTTAAAACCCATAAACGACTTTTTTGCCACTGACCGTTCCAAGGCGGTAGCCCTATTGTTAACCCTTTTTATGTTTGTGACGTCATATACCTTTATTCTTTATTAACATTGCTATTCATGTTTGTCTTTTTGCGAGTTTTGGGGTTTACTGTTTTCTGTGAAAGCTGCATATAGGCAGATATGAGTAATAATGTTACTCTGCGACTATGATGTTGGTCTTAAGAGACTGATAATTAAATCTTTTGAATATTCTCCAACATATAATAATTTACCCGAAGAAAAGAAAATAGAAAGAAACCTCAGGATACATACCTTTGACAGTCTTCCAACAAAATGTGGCAAATCTGATTTGGCTGAAATAAATTAAATGCTAGTTTATAATCTAATAATACGGCTCTTAATGTTTGCAATGGCATTAACGGGATCAACAGAACACATGATTCGTTTTAAAGCCTTAGGTTTCTTGATATCACTGATTCATTTTACTTTATAATAGTGTCTTACCAAAAGAAAATGCGTTGGTTTTACTTGCGTAATATTATACTAAAAAAAACATAATATCCCAAAGTCATATATGTTTTAAACTATTTTGGAAACCATCATATTGGCTATCGGTTTCTTTATTTAGTGTCAATTCATCTTTACACTTGACAAATCTAAGTCTTGATTTATTCAAATGTGAAAAAGTCACAGCTAGCTACTTACATTGGTCCAAGACATCAATTATAAGAAATAGAAAAGATGACGGGTTCTGTCTACTGGCATCTCTCTTTTTGCAATAATACTTTCTTTCCATCCATCCTGAAATTTGGAAAATATATCCTAGACTAAACTAGAGCTGAAACATTTTAAAGGCGACAAATATACCCCCGCTACCAGTCCCCCCAATTCCCCAAAACTACCGTCTGAGCAAAGATTGAGTGGAATGGGATTTTCATAATCAGGTAATGGTGGCCTTGACCTTGGACCTACTGACCTCAAAACCAATAGGGGCCATATTTTCATCACAAACAGTCAACCTGTGACGTTTCTCGAGATTTGATTAAGGAGGAGAGGAGTTATGGAGAGGACAATGTTTTTCACTATCAGGTCCCGTTGACCTTGACCTTTGACCTATTGACCTCAAAATCAATAGAGGTTTTCCTCTCACCACAGGCAGTTCAACTTTGAAGTTTCATGATATTTGCTATCGGTGAAGAAGAGTCATGGAGCATAAAATATATTATATTATCGGGTGCCGAGGACCTTAACATTTGACCTCATGACCTCAAAATCAAAAGTTGTCGTCTTCTCCCCACAGGCAGTTCACCTTTGTAGTGTCATGCGCTTTGCTTCAGAAGGAGTGGAGTTGTGGAGCTTCACCTTACCTCAACAAATGCCTTTACCTACGATCAATAACACTAACCTTCATTTCGAAAAGTATAAATTGACCTATGTACATGAAACTTCACCCACATATTCAACTTACCACACAGAATATTGTTACCTATTACCAGTAACTCTGACTTTCATTTCAACAATGTTATGCCTCGTACAACTTTAACCTGCAACCTAACCAAGCTCATAACTGACCATAACTTAAAAAGTGTTTGACTTTTGTTCATTAAACTTCACAACCGTCTTCATCATACTCAAAGAAATGTTGTTAAACATATCCAATAACTCTGACTTTCATTTTAGCAGAGTTATGGCCCTTTTCATAAAACGTTAACCTGTAACCTAACCTAGCGCATGAAACTATTAACAGTTCCTTCTTATCAGTTAGTAGTAACAAATGCAGAGCTGTGTCCGTTTTCATCAACTTTAACAATAAAAACAAATCTGCTCAATAATAATAATTCATGAAGAAATGCACCTCATGTATTCAACCTTTATAGTTAAATTGTACTTGCTGCAATAAGCACACTGCAGGCGACACAAGTCTTCCGTGGAACACCCTTCTATTTTTAACTTTTCTTAACTTTGTTTTAAATAAAACATTGTCATCGTATAACAGATTCCATTTAAAATAATTGAATGAAACGTTACACGTGTATTCATTGTAATAACAGGAGCTCATACAGACAGTTCATTTCTCAGACAATAGAGTCATAGAGCTTTCAAACGTTACATGTACATGACAGCATTATTGTCTTACCAAAAGTTGGTCAAATGAATGAAGTTTTCCAACTTCTCGCGTATTATTTAGTCAATTACTCAGATACCAGCAGCATTTAACTTTCGAACTTCATACACACTCTCATAGATCTACATGATTGCTTCAAATCGCAATCAAAACTAGATTAGAATGTAATAACTTTCAACCACATTTTACACTTTGTTTAAAATGTTCATGTAAGTTTTGCATTAAAGATTTTTAGCTCTACTGATCAAAGATCAGCAGATATTATGCCGTTGTGCAAAGAGAGAGCACATAGTTGCCGCTTTGTCCCGGTGATAGAGGGCAATGAGAGGTAGGGCAGTGTGAACAAACCGTTACTTAGTCATACTTCAAATTTGAGTAATTGCCCTTTTTAATTGTATACTTAGAATGCGAGGATCATATATTCAAAGCTACAGATGGGACTGCACTGAAACTTCACACAATGATATAGGACAATGAGAGAAAGTTCAGAATGTAAGAACCGTAACTATATCATCATTCAAAATAGAGTTATTGTCCTTTGTAAGTTTATACTTAGATATTTTATCTGGAGCATAAACTATTAATGGAACTGCGAATTGAAAACTGCTGGGTGATACAAGGTCATGTGATAAGTTGAAGATACATATTGGGGAGCATCCATCGGTTCTATCGATTTGCTTTTTGTTGTTTTTGCCCGAATGAACACATGGGTTGAAACACAAGTGTTTTGCAGACCACCATTGTAATATATTATCTGCTTGTCACTAACAATGGTATGACAGGTAGATTATGTCATTGTATTTAATTTAAAGCATTCTTACTTAATATATTGCAGACAAACTCCTTCATCAGATGTGACACTTGTGCAAGCCTTGAAAGAAGACTAGAATTTCAACGAATTCTCCTGAATAGAGCATCAATCTTGAAGTTGATACAGGAGCGTAATCAACGACAAATGTAAGAAGAATGATATCAACTTGTTTACGCCCTTGTCTTTGCTAAATGAAAATTGTGGTTTGATACCGAGGCAAACGTTACCAACTAATGAGGTCCTATTTTAACTGATCTAAACCAGCCATATGGATCTCTGTCGGTCCATTATTAACGTTTGCTTGAAACAACTAAAATAAACTTTGGTCAACTAAACTTCGCTCATTGATAGAGGCCAATGAGGGGAAGTGCAGAGCACAAGAACTGCAACTCGATCTTAATTTGAAATAGAGTTATAATATATACGTTCGAAGAAAAAAGAGACATAGGTGTTGATTTTCCGGCGGCGGCGATAGCGTTAACGTCAACATAAAGGTTTTGCGTTCACGCCACTTTCTCACAAACCGTATGCACCAGACCTTTCAAACTTTGCTTATAGTTAAATCTTGGCTACTACATCGCATCGTGATATAGAAAATGCGGGTGTGGCCTTCACCATCTAAGCACAGCACAGATAACTTAATAATTCTACATCCAGCTTTTGCATTTAAATCAATTTCTCAGGAACTGTATGCCCTAGACATTTCAAACGTTGATAATCGTTTCATCTTGTGTAGTATATCGTTATGTGACATAAATGATGCGGATGTGACCTTTACCCTTAAGGGCAAAGGGAAAATAACGTAATATTTTTCATTTGCATTTATGTCATTTTCTCATGGACTGTATGCGATAGGCCTTTCAAACTTTAGTTATAGTTGCATCTTGTTTACTACATCGCTACGTGATATAGTAGATACGGATGTGAACTTCACCCTCCAAGCAAGGGCAGATAACTTAATAATTATACATTCCAATTATGCGTTTCGGTCAATTTCTCACAAACTATTAGCCCTAGACCTTTCAAACTTATAGTTGTATCTTGGGTGGTACATTGTATCGTGACAAAGCAAATACGGATGTGACGTTGACCTTCCAAGCAAAGGGCAGATAACTTTAATAAGTGATATCTTCAACTTTTGCGTTTAGGTCACTTTCTCACAAACTGTATGCACTAGATAATATAGACTTTCCTTATGAGTATATTGGGTGATACATTGCAACGTGGCAAAGCAAATGTGGATGTGACCTTGACTCCCCAAGCAAAGGGCAGATAACTTAATAATGTTTGCATGCATTTTTTTGCGTTTAGGTCACTTTCTCACAAACTTTATGCACTAGACCTTTCAAACTTCGCTTATAGTTGTATCTTGGGTTGTACATCGCCGCGTGTTAAAAAGCAAATGTGGATGTGACCTTCACCCTCCAAGCAAAGGGCAGGTACTTGTTGCGTTTACGTCACTTTCTCATGAACTATAATTATGCACTAGATGCTTTCAACTTAGTTTATAGCTTAATCTTTAGAAGACAAAACATTCTATTTTGACATAGTTGTGTCTTGAATAGTGCATCTTTCTGGATACATATTTCATCTATGACCTTGACCTACTTTTTGGGGGCTGATGATTCTTTCTTTTTTTATACAATGGCATTTTTTTAAACAAATGCACTTACATGTCGTATATCAACAAATGTTAACTCCATTGTTTTTAGTTATTAAAATCTTTACAAACTTTCATTTAAGCATATTTTGTTTATTTCCCATTAGGTGAGACATGTGAATCCGCTGATTTGTTGTATACTTTAAGTTTTTTCTGCAGCATAAGTCAAAAACTACTAATGAAACAGCAAATTGAATACTGCTGGTTGATACAAGGCCATGTGATAAGTTGTGGATACATTTCGGGGAGCATCCATCAGTTCTACCGATTTTCTTGTTTTATGTAGCCAATGAACATAGTTTGACAGTTTTACTCTACTACTGGTATCAAGTTTTTTTTAGTGAAGTCCTTGGTTTTAAAAGTTGACTTCCTATTTTATTTGAAGGAAGAAAATAGAAAAATATTATATAAAAGTTGGTGATCTGCATCCACCACACAAAATCAACCGTCATAATATATAACTTTGTTTGTGTTGAAAATGACGTAAAAAACATACAAACAAACCAACAACCTATCAAATTTGTCTCAGCCCTAGGTGAAAGTTACCTGGTATATAGCAAACTCTTTAAAAAAAATAATTAAAAAATGAAACAACATGAACTAACATTCATACATTTTACAAGCTTATGGTCACCATCCGTGTTTGTTCAAATTATGACCCTGGAAAATTCTTCACTAACAACTTCATGTATGAGCGTAAGGGTTCTAATATGTTGGTCCTCTACCACGTTTGTTCCAATGATGATCCAGCATCTTATGCATTTTATAATGAAAAAGTAATAGAACTTTGAAATTGTGCATGAAGCATAGTGGATGGTCCTCTAACAAGATTATTCAGATGGTAATCCAGGGTACACAATGGTGTCAGCCCAGAATCAGATGACTTACATAGGGTCAAATAGAAAAAAAACTCCAAAACTTAGAAATTTAATATTGTGCTTGTAGTATTGGGTTATGAACCTCTACCAAGTTATTTTACATTGTGATCCCTGGGGTCAGATAGTGCCATGCCACAGGGTCAGATAGACTTTGTTATACAGAGAGAACAACGTTTTTAAGAACTATATGTTCCCTTGTTCAGTGCTTCAAAGAAGTAGAGACCGTAAAGGAAACGTTTTTTTCAAACAAGCCTTCTATACAGAACTTACAGCAGCTTATTTGTTAGATATTCCCTCCTTTACTTTAAATTTCTGTGAAAATAAATTAAGATAAATATATTTAATATGACAAGTCAATACACATTGACATGCATGGGCAAATGTATTGTTCTTAGGGTGGTGCACACTATATACATGTATCATAGTTGTTATACCAACGCTAATCAAAGTTTAGATGGGTATACTGGTTTTACCCCGTCAGTTTCTCCGTCTGTCTGTTTGTAGACGCCACATTGTTCGCTCAAGAACTCCTTTCCCCCGAAAGCAAATAATGAACCTTCATATACGAACTGCCTGTGGTGAGAAGATGATTCCTATTGATTTGAGGTCAGTAGGTCATAGGTCAAGGTCACCGTGACACGATAATGAAAAACCCTGTCCGCTCCGTAATTCCTCTCTCCCTGAAGCAAATCTCATGACTCTTCATAGGTGAACAGCCTGTGGTAAGTGAATGAGGCATGTTTATTTTGAGGTGAGTAGGTCAAATATCACGGTCACCGGGACCCGATAATTAAAAACCTTATCCGTACAATAACTCCTCCCCCTCTAAAACAAATCGCACGAAACTTCCTAACGCCTAAAGCAAAGCTCATGAACCTTCAGAAGTGAACTGTCTGTGGTCGGAGGGCAATCCTGTTGATGTTGAAGTCAGTAGGTCAAAGGTCAATGTCACCGGGACCAGATAATGAAACACCTTGTCCACTTCATAACTCCACTCCACTTCAATCAGCATGCAACGTCATAGGTGAACAGCATGTGGTGAGAGGTCGACCTACTGATTTGAGGTCAGTAGGTCAAAGGTCAAGGTCAGCGGCACCAGATAATTAAAAATATGTTTCCTCCATAACTCCTCTCACCCTGAAGCAAGTCTCGTGAAACTTTATAGGTGAAGTACCTGTGATAAGAGGACACCCTAATTGATTTTGAGGTATATAGGTCAGTGGTCAAGGTCACCGGGACCAGATAATGAAATACCTTGTCCGTTCCACAACTCCTCTCCTCCAAAGCACATTTCACGAAACTTCATAGGTTAACTGCCTATGGCGAGAGGACGACCACTGTTGATTTTGAGGTCAGTAGGTCAAAGGTCAAGGTCATCGGCACCTGATCATATAATACGTGTCCTTTACTTGACTCCTCTTTCCCTGAAGCAAATCTCATGAAACTCCATAGGTATTCTGCCTGAGTTGAGAGGACGAAATCTGTTGATTTTGAGGTCATTAGATCAAAGGCCAAGTACACCGGGACCCGATATTGAAAAGGTTTCCTCTCCATTACTCCTCTACCTCTGAAGCAAATCTCATGAAAATTCATAGGTGGACTGTCTTTGATGAAAAGCTGATCCCTACTGGTTTTGCGGTCAGTTGGCTAAAGGTCAAGGCCACTATTACCTGATCATGGAAATCCAATTCCACTCAATCTTTACTCAGGCGGTAGGGTGAATAATTGGGGGAATGGTAGCGGGGGTATATTTGTAGCCTTTAAAATGCGACAGCTCTAGTTTAATCTAGGATATGTTTTCCGAATTTCAGGATGGAAAAAAAGTATTATTACACAAAGAGAGATGCCAGTTGACAGAACCCCGTCATCTTCGATATCTCTTACAATTGATGACATGGACCAATTTAAGTAGCTAGCTGTGACTTTTTCACATTTGAATAAATCTAGACTTAGATTTGTCAAGTGTAAAGATGAATTGACACTAATTAAAGACACAGATAGCTAATATGATGGTTTCCAGAATAGTTTAAAACATACATGACTTTGGCATATTATGTTTGTTTAGTATAATATTATGCAAGTAGAACAAATATATTTTATTTAGGTAAGACAATATTTAAGGTAAAATGAATCAATGATATCAAGGAACTTAAGGCGTTATACAGAAGCAATATTTCTGTTGATCCCATTGATGCCAAAGTACACACGTATATCAGTAGTAAACTGGCATTTAATTTATTTTAGACAAATCAAATTTGCCGCATTTTGGTGGAAGATGGTCTAAGGTATGTCTTCTGAGTTTTCTTTCTATTTTCTTTTCTTCGGGTAAATTATTTTGGTTGGAGGATACTCAAAAGATTAAATTATTAGTCTTTTATGACCAACATCATAGTCACAGAATAACGGTATTGCTTATATCTGCCTATATACCCAATGACAGTGGGGTGCAACCATATTTCACAGAAAGTATGTCCTTAACAGACTTTGAACAGAGCATTTCAATACAAAATAGTATTAGGTCTTTAGCTGCTGCAAGGTCATTATTACATGTATATTTTTACATGTCTTCTCCACCGACTGAAGATGAGGATACTGGGATTATTTTGGGCAGGGAGCGTCTTTTCTCATAGGAATTGAAAGTATATCATATACATAATACATAAATCATTTAATTTCTATGAGAAAAGTGGAGGAAACTCCTCGAAGTATGATGGAACACTTACATAGGCTATACATGCTTTAACCTCTTGATGAATTTAACTGCATGCAAATTGCATGTTACATTCAATTAGACAGAGCCTTAATATGTATGTTCAGGCTAATAGTCCAGCTGATCTTCTAAAAACAGACATCTCTTGCTTTATCAACCATGGCGGCAATGCGTTCTTGAAGTATTTGAATTTTGGCCAGATTCCGCATTATCCTTACTTAAGCATCAATCTCTTACTTAAAACGTTCCTGAAAATATCCAAGTTAGTATATTTCTACTGTTGAATAATTTATCCCACTTATGAAAGAGTGAATTTTCAATGCACCTAGAGATCAATGATAACCAAGTGATTTGTATTGTAGTGCATTCCTTTGCATGTAATATAAACATGAATGTGCTTAATGAAAACTCCTCTGTGTACAAAACGGTTTGACAAAGTTCTAGGTTATTAGAAACACATGTGCTTTATAAATGACTAATTATTTACCATCTTTTGGACCTTTGTCTTAGCTGCTTTTTTCAAACTATGGTCTCTCCTTTTTCTTCAAGATCATTAAAGTTATCATATAATATGTATATCAACCTTTATTCAATGATGTGCTACCATGTACCTCTATTTTCAGTACCCAATAACTTATTTCCTTGGTTTAATGGTTTTGGTATTAATACTGTATTTGTTGGTTTAGCAAAGAAAGTTTTCTGGGACGAATAATTTAGATTTAGCGTTTTGTCTGTGTCCAATATTTACAGGCATTCAATTTTATATTTGTTACATTTTGTAATGTAAAGAAATGTAAAAAGATCGGAAAGGGAAAGTAGCATTTAAGGAGGACAGTCAACCACACAACACAGAAACAAACACGCAAACAGACAGTCAAGAAGGCAAAAGTAATAATAAATGCTAAGGACATCACAAACACAAAAGGGTTGACAATGGGCTACCGCCTCGTAACGGTCAGTGGCAAAGTAGGCCACTGGGGGTTTAATCCAGTTCTAGGGTGCCCCAAACCTCACACTTACTTACTCTACTGTCATCCTATTAAATCAGGACAATGTAAATAAAGAAATCCCTGCCATGATCTAATCTCTATCCAACAAGGCTTTAGAAAGCCACAATGAAGGTACTGACATGGCAGAAGCCAGCGCAACAAGAGAATAAACCATTAAGGGAACGACAAGAAAGAGCATAGACAAACATCAAACGCCACCGTCCCAACGGGCTTTAGGTAGGCGTCATCATAGGGTCCACAGCCTGTCGGGTCATCGTACAGTAAAAAAGGAAAGCATAGTGGCTAACTGTAAAAGGATCCACCATCAAGCATGCAGTACGTTGCAAAATTATAGGGTTATAACCTCTTTTGATAAACTTTTTAACAAGTTAAACAAAGATAGTATGAAAGTGATCATGACCAAGAATCTTACGTAGTTTATAAATCACATCACCATAAAAGTCAGGTTGTGATAGTCCTTGTCGCAGAAGAGTCCTTAAATTACTTTTATATTTAGAGGTTGAGTAGCTTTTTAGTTGAGACACATACCATCCATAAGAAATTGCTCGGAGAACATCCCCATCCAAGTGGGGATAATTAACAATGTCAACATTAAAATCATCTCTCTTGTCATAGGTTTTGCTAATTATTTCACCATTTTCATTCGAGAGATCTAAATCAAGAAAAGAAGCGTTATTATCAGATATATTAGCTTTGTTAAGCTGAAGTCTTTAGGATAAATAACCATAGTTGGAAAGCAAGGGTTGTCAATGTTCCTATGTTATCCAGATACCGAAATGTGTCATTAAAGGCTTCTGCCTGGGTATCTGGTGAATGAGTCGACATGAAATCTCTTTCATAGCAAAATAAAAACAAATCTGCGACAAGTGGTGCACAGTTCGTACCCATAGGGATACCAACAATTTGTCTTTAAATGGTGGTTCCATACCTGACGAAAATATTATCTAATAGGAAGATGAGTGCTTCACAAACTTTATAGCAAGTCCAAATAGTATAATTGTATAAACTGCTTAGCAAAAAACGCTTTTGTTTTGCCATTATTATCTGATGTGCTGAGTACTATTTTCAACCTCGTTAGCATATATTTTGAATTGTCTCCTTGGCTGTCGCAAATGCAAGACGTTGTTTCCATACGTTAAGGCTTCGTTAGAATATATATTGTTCATCATACTATTGATTATCGTATTTTAACGGTTTCTCATTCTTCGTTTTCGGATTAACTGGTTGAAAATTATACGGATTAAATTTGATTTTAAGAAGCTTTTGCCTAATCCCATACATATTTAAAACGAAGTCATTGTTCGAGATTTGGCAGTAAAAATCCAATTAGCATAACTTAAATCCTATAACCTGGTGTCTATTTAGTTCACCTCCATATAGACTTTGGTGATCGTCGAGCTCGATACTTATATTTAGTTATAGAAGGTACATTTTCAATTTCTTTTCTTGTCTTACTCATTTTTTGATTCGGTGGTTCCACTACTACGGCCGATAAAAGGCTCTTGATATTGTTTAACCACTCATAGGATATGTTGTCTGCTTTCTGATACGATGGCTTCATAACCGCTGTTCCCAACTAAATTGCATTATGTTTATTTCGCTCCTCGGGGCATATAATTTTACTAGATACTGGGACCATACGCCGTACGACATGGGGAAGAAGTACACTCTATGTCCACCGCCATATGCATGACATCTTCTGGATGGTTAAAAGTTTGTGCTATTGATTTTATGAATATTGAGTTCTGCTCCACCCGGGGCTAGAGGGCATGATCGGTAGCTAGCATATTTCACTACCGCTCATGAACGGTCTCAATCAAACTGAGACTGCAATATTTCGTATGTGTCGTGCTCGGTCGTTTTCAAATGTCCATTCCCATACTCGTTTTTATAGCATATTATGCATTCACTAAACAAAAGGAGCCATGCTTTAACTGTTGATGTAATGTTGCGCCTGGAAACGTGTAAGAAGTGTGAGTCATCACAAAAATCACACTAGAAATGTAGCATTCACAAAACGCAGAACCACAGCACGTGAAGTACGTGAAGCACGTGAAGCTGTTTTTAAACTGTTTATACATTCATACACTCTTCTCTGCGAACAGAGAAAGTCGAACGGTACAGACGCAATCAACAAGACGTACATCATCAGAGTTGTATGTCATAGGTACAACTATAAACATTCCGAGACTGTCTGGGAACTAATAAATGCCCATTGTTTATACATATTCCATTAAACAGCGAAACGAATCGTAGTGTTCAACGTTTCTAATATTTCTAAACTTCGTATATTAAGCAATATTAATTGTATAGGTTCATAGCTTTTGTTGAAGTTCCATTTTCGTTTGAAAAACATTTAAAATATTTAAATGTCAATTAGGTTTCAAATTTGTGAATCGTTACTAATATGTTTTATTAATATGCAAATTTCCTGTACCAAAATCGATTCAAGTATCTAGATCTGTCGTGAGATATCTTAATTTTTGCATTCGCACTCATCTATGCATTTCTTATTTATCATCCATTTGCATTTAATTCTCTTGATAATATAAAGGAAATCTAACATGTATGACTTTAGCACAACTCATTTCTACTAAAAACTAAAGAGCACCAGATTACAGGGCGAAACATTTAGTATCATTTGCAAGACTGTAAATTGACAAAAGATCCGTATATTGACAACATATTGATAAATATGTAAGCTTTGGTAAACATTGAGTGATTTTAACTTAAGTTTAAGTAATATGCTGTTTTTGAAGGGTTTGATCCTGTACAAATTAAAGCGCGTATGTCTTATAACGTAAACAAGCGTCAAAATGAGGTGGGGAGTAAAAGCCGTAACGCACCATACCATTCATTCCGAAATATAACGAAAGCTGCATGTGCGTATAATGGAGAATACCCAAACTAACAATTAATAGTTTAGTAACGAATCTTATAGAAAGTATCGGTATATTATCAGGGTATGAAGTATATATGTAACGACAAACGATAATGTGTATTAATTTATTTATATCACATATTAGAACAATTAGCATGCATAAATGACATATATACATATCAGATGTAATTGAATAATAAATAGTATCCATGCCATACCATATATCATTTGTGTAACAGTTATCACAAATAACGATGCAATGTAATCTACATTATTAAATAAATATCCGAAATTGGGTCAATAACATGACGAAAAAATTAATGAAATAAATAACGTAACAATTCAAATTGGTAATTTAAAGGTGTGACAAACACTTAGACATATTGCAAGGGGCATTCTCAAATTTCAACACAGCAGAATACATGACTAATACATGACTAATCAGCAATATTTACACCAATAATATTGATTATCCTTGGCAAACACCTATGGACACCTAGTCTACAAAATATTTGTTTTGATGTAATTAAACTTGTTTTTAATAATTACATGCATTACATGCACATTTGAAAAGTAAATAATTCGATTACAATGATAATAAATTCAAACTTTTTATCACATTACATCATGGTAACTATCAAAATCCGTTCATAAATTCGCCAGAAGAAGTGAATATATAACTAAGTACCACAGACATATCTTTATCAAACCAATTATGTTCATCAATTCAATTCAATGCAATTCAAAATTTTATTTGGCATAAAATTTACATGTTTATTGCCTAAACATGGCGGAATACAATACATCATATGTCAGAGAAGAGTACAAGTACAAACAAACATACTTTATTTAGAGAATGAATACTATGCCTACATTATTAACGACTATTATTATGGTATCTATTTGATGCCCGTTGACAACATCAAATGAAAGTGCTGATGGACGGTGTCATTCAGAAAGTATATATCAAGATCAAATTCCGAAAATTACTGGTTTGCGTACAAAGGTGGTGAACATTTTTGCAAAATATTATTGAAATCAGATGAGGCATTACCAAAGTTATGGGACCGGATGGACGGACAGAAGGACAATGGCAATTATATATCCCTCCGCCTAATCGGAGGGGGACAAAACGTGAAGCTATGTGGAAATGATTAAATGTTATTAGTGCCAAAGGGGAATACTTATGAAATGAAAATGTCAGAGAAAGTTGGTCACAACTTCCGAATTCATGAGATCTCGGTTCCTTTCGAAAACCAATCAGATTCAATCATGCATGACAGAGTTATTGCCCCTTGAATATCTGAAAAAAAACTGACTTTCTGCGTTTTCGGCGGTAATATGGCTAAAACAAAACAAACCACTTAATTAGGATAAGTATAAAATAATAATAATAATAATAATAATAATAAATACACGTGGTCTGATGTAACGATAGTCAGAGTTTCTATGTACTGTTCTAAATTCCTTAAATATAAATACTTTTTAAACACAATATTGATAATGGTAATAAGATGTGATAACTGCCATTGATAGAACGTAATAATTATAATTATTACAATGTAATATATACTGAAACGCAAAAAAACACAACTCGGGAATTTTCGCTGTATATTGTATATACTTCACACTTATTTCCATATAATATTCCAAAGAAATCCCAAGATGTTTTATAAAAAAAAAGTTGCAGTCAATTAGAGAAATGACACAACTGTGATGTAATAGACGTTTTAATCACACTACACATTGTAACAAGACATTCATAAATGTTGAAATTCCTCTTTGAAAGACTGAGCCAGTTCAGTACTGTATTTAACGTAAAAAGTTTGCAACATTTTGCATCCTTAGTTTGCTCACACGCTTGAAACAAACGGGGACTCTGTCAATAATGAATCTTTAAAGGAATACTATTTGCTGTATTATGTGTTGTTTTAGTATTTTTTCCCAAAGTATAGGTCTTACGTAGCCATGTACCATTCGATTAAAAGCAGCAAATTGTACATACAATATATAAATTCCCGTGTTGCGTTTCTTTTGCGTTTCGGTATACTACTTACCGTTTAGAAAAATTCTATCCAGATGTTCAAGTCAAATAATAATGAATAAGTGCAAATTGAAACTATAGGCTAAGGTTTTTAAAAATGCGTAAAATTAATTATGATATTATAACTCTTAACTTGACCTTGCAGGTTCGGGTTTGGCCTGGCTGGCAAAAGCCGTTTATATTGTTTCTATAGATTTCGAATTTTGAAAATGAATTTCTATATATGAATATATACTATTATTGTAGATAGCATTGTTGTTATTACTGTTGTTATTATTATTATAAATATTATGTTTGCTGTTATTATTATTATTTTTATTATTGGTTTTATTGCCATTATTATTATTATCATTATTATCATTATTATTATTTATTATTTTTTGGTATTATTATTATTATTATTATTATTAATTATAAACCATTACTTATCTATTATGTTATGATGAAATGACTGACATGTTGAAACATAATCAAAGGTGGACATTTAATTTGAATTTGCCATTGTCACTTCACATATGAATTTGCCGTGTATGCAAGAGGTAACGCCAACGTCTCCTGCACGCGTGACGTCGTGGTGCAGCGCGACGTCGTGAGTCCCTAGGGACGCAATGACGTAACGTCGTATAAACATGTCTGTAACTATATGTTCATTTAGCAACATTCCTTGAGAAAGACAGCTCATTCTGTCGAAACTGTCGGAATAAATGTTGAAAAATTACTAACTTTGGATTATTTCATTACTTATAAGTACCCATTCCTGCCGGAACATATTACGGAGTATACAGTGGCTTTATTTAATACAAATATTTGGCAGATTCTGAGATTTAGTGAACTTCGAGATTTTGGTAAAGTGACAATATTCTTTGGACTTCATGCAGCACGGAAACTTTCATTATGGATGGAAACGTTGCAAAGAGAAGGCTGAATCGATTCCGAAAATTATGCGAACGGGAAAGAATGTATGATTCTGACATATGTTTTACAATACTGTGTAGATAATAACTAAATATTCAATGTATTTTCTCTAAAGTTCCATTTAACAATGGATGAAACACCGGAGGCGTAAGAGAGGTATAAGAAAATATTATCGCAAACATTTATTGAACTCATGAAGGAAACTGTTGAGGGAAATATTCGTAGACTTTCTAATATCCAACATGACGTGAAAAGGATGACGGAGGAAATTAAAGGAAGTTACGATGAGATTCAGTGCAACACGGTTATAGAACAATCAAAAAGATGAAGACACAAGATAAGAACAGATATGTCTACCAAAAAGAACAAGAAATTGCACAACATTGGTCATATACTGGACTTCGTACACAAAGCAAATACACAACTGAACCACGATCATGACGGGGTAAACATGTTTGTGACTGTACAAAGGTATGCAACACACTGGAAACATTAATTAACGGAAGGGCCGAAACTGTAGAGCAAGCTACAAGTGAGGAACAGATGAACATTATTTATATATCATTTTCAACCGACGTCGTCTGTAATATTGACGGTTGTGCCCCCGCCATATTGTTAATGTTAATAAAGACATGCACTATCAGCGTATATCGCTACAGTGTCTGCAAATAAAATGTTGAATATCGACTTGGACGTCTTAAATGACATATTGACATCACGTTTGGTTATTTGTGTTTATAAAGCTCGAGTTAATAAAATAGTATAGTCATTCAGTTAATTATATTACTTTGTTGGGACCAACACATAATAAAGAATAATCTTTCGAATTTCCCATGAACGTTTTAGATTGATTTCACATATATGTCGCCGTTATTTTATATTAGTTTCAAAATTGGCAATACAGTCTACTCTCAGTAACTCAAACTCGCTTATTTCGAATTTCCGCTTAAGTCGAATATTTTTCACGGTCCCGATTTTATTCCTTCTATTTTTATGCAGTTTGACTTCTTTTAAGTCAAATTTCGATAAGTCGAATTATTCGATAATTCGAACTATTTTTCTGGTCCCAAACACGAATCTATACATTAATTTACTCTCGCTAAGTCGAAGTTCAATCAAAGTGCCAAATGCAAGTTTGATCAAACACAAGCCGGCGTCGAAGTTGATTGTGAAGCAAACAAAAGGTGATAATTGCTGAGATGATTTGACCTGTAACAAATAAATCATGGTGACATGTTTGTCAATTTATTTTCTTGTGTTGTCTCTGATTTTCCATGATAAATTAAGGCTTGTTAACGAGGAAGTTTGTTTACGCTAATTGAAAACAATGGCCATCGCATGGGTTAAAACAATTATACTAATTTGACATGGACCCCACTCTTACCCTGTCATCATCCCTAAACAACAGGGCAGATAAATAAAAAAAATCCCCGCCGAGTGAACCCCTAACATTTGAGACAATTTAGATAAGTGCTATAAGAACAAACAGAAATGTAACATCAGAATATATTCCCCATAGTAATAATATTGGCGACATAAAATAACTCGATAGTCTATAAATGTTATTACACCCAGGCACTATCTAATGTAATAAGTCCAGCAATAACATGATGATTGTTCAATGTTGGTTGGTTATTGTACTTTTGCTTTAACAAGCGCAGTTTTGTTTGAACTATTCAGATTAACTGAACTTGACAAATGGACGCTACACAAAGTTATTTGCAATTCATATTCTTTCGTTCTTTTCTTTGAATATTTTTTTTTTTCATTTTTACTTATTGTGTTAATTTATCGAACTATAATATTATGAAACGTATATTTTTTTTATAAATTCAATTATATTTTTTCTCGATATTAGTGTTTGTGTAAGGAGTGGGGCCTAAGGGGGAATGACTGTAGGAGTGTGAAATCTTGATCGGCGTGTTAAGGCATTTGAATGAATGTTCCTTTATATGGTGATACCTGATGATGGTATACAATACATTAGTTGTTAGTTACACTGGTAAACAACGGTGGACTCAAGCCATTGGTTAAGCGTATGCTTGCCAGATGTTAGGAAACGTCCACCATGTTCGCTCAACCTTGACGTTTATACTAAGAGTCACATGTTTACAATGGTGTTGCAAAATAATAACATAAATTTAATAACATTTATACATTAGAAGAAGGTTTTCTTAACTGCAGAGATATAAGACCAAGTGTGTGGTTAAACCTTTTAGAAGATGTATTTATTTTCGGTGCGACTCACTTGAACATTTCAAGTAATTATTAATGCTCTTAACACTGTTCATCCATGTAATTTTCGTATAATGTATGTATGACGCATCGTCTGTCAGGTATTTGCCAGTACCTAACTAACAGGAATGTTACACACGTTCACAATAAAACAGAACTATGTGCATGATCGAGTTCCGCAGTATATTTATTTACTTTCTCTCAAATATTGTTGTACACTATTACCGTCAAATTTGCATTAACTCCCTCGATGTGTCCAAACTTACCCTCCAGTGTAACGTTATGCGATATGTTTGTCTTTGCGTGTACATACACAATATCCTTGTTATCAATACATTATTTAGCCCTGCAGGCTAACTGTTGTATGCTAAGCGCAGCATTCATGAGATACAACACAATAGTACAGTGGTTTATTCAATGAGGTAGTCACACTATGTATTTGGTAGTGTTTGCATTTTTAAATTTATTCTACTTTTATTGATCGATGGTGCAATTATCTAACTTACACGGCTTGCAGATACTTCGTCAGCTACGTCGTTTAATAAGAAAATGTTGTTTTTGAATTAAAAAATACAACGAACCTTTTCAATATATTGAATGTTATCGTAGCACCGACAGCAAATGTCATACGACAACTTTCCAGCTTCCATTTATGGAAGAAGACACACCATATGCCCATCCGGGCAATTGTCATGCACGGGCTGGCACCTGTGTAGAACCACTGATATTCAACGAAAGCTTCCTACATAAATATTCTTACTTAGGTGAGGGGCAAGTGATTTCAAGTCGAATAGTTTAACCACTCGGTCACGAATCCACTGAGAGCTCGACTTATCAATCAAACTGAGACTGCAATATTTCGTATGTGTCGTTTTCGGCAGTTTCCAAAGAAGGTCCATTATCATACTCTTTTTTGTAAGTGAAGAAGTGTCGATTCTTATGGATGGCGGGAGGTGTACGGTACTGGTACTACCCAGGAAAGGTGGGTGGTCTGCCTCATCCACAAAAAAACGATCGTCATATATAACGTTACATGTGTTGAAAATGACGTAAACCACCATACAAACAACATCAAAACCAATACATGATGAGTATATTCCAAGCGTTTGTTCTATACTACTGATGTCGAGATGTATGCACAGACTTATAGAACTTATTTTCTTTCTTTCAAAATAGCACGAATATTAGTACTTTATTGAAAATGTGTTCATTAATGTGTGATAACACTAAAGAAAATAAACGCAAACTTCGAAGTTATACGAGGCAACCTTGAAGGTGTTATCAAGCACCAACATGGTCACCGCGATTGTTTAATTCAGTATCATTTTAAGTTTAAATCTGCTTGCATATAAATAAATACATTTGTAATGTTCACATTGTCTTCATTATTCTACCTTGGCTTTACATATATTATTGGTGTATTATAATTAACAAATAAGCAAATGCAAAAACTGTTTGGTTTGAACTATTTGTAAATATGCAAGGTGTGTGGAAAAAATAACGGGACGCCGCGTGTTTTACAACAAATCAAGACAGTCGTGTGTCCCTGTAAGCATTATGGTTACACACATTGTAACATAAAGTAATTGGTGTTGGGACATTTGTGTTAAAGGGACTCATGGTAATCTGCACGCATCAAAACAAACCAAACGTGTCTTGAATTGATCTACCTAACACCATATTACTTACGATGATGGCAATCTGCACGCATCAAAACACACCAAACGTGTCTTGAATTGATCTTACTAACACCATATTACATACCCTGATTGTTGTTATTTGAACTATTTTCTGGTGTTTTTATACTTAAATATCGAAGTTCAGCTCGGGTTTATAAACAATTAAATAGTATAATAGTATTTTCTCCTTAAATGAAATGTCTACACTTACTAGTGAAGCGTGAATATAACACGTTATGCTATTGATACGTGGCCATACTATGCCATACATTGTGTGTAAAATAAGTACAAAACGTGCTCGAGTTATTTCCCTTTACGGAAATCCCTTGTTTTGAATGGAAATAGCGTGCATATGTAAGACCTCTAAATGGTTTAACTGTCTGAATATCAGTATGAAAATACTTTTGCCTTCAAACTAATGACGAGTGAAAAGACATAAGTATTGCCTGTGTCCTTTAAAGACACAGCAAGTTTAGATACAAGTATACCGTCGAGGCTCACTTGTGCCACTGTGTTACGTCGGTGTGTCCTTAGGAAGGAGAAACTCGTTCACCGGTCTCTCTCTCTCTCTCTTTTCTCTCTCTCACTCTCTCTGTGGGACGGCTTGATATAACGTAAACAATGACTTAATGAGTCGTTTAACAGCAGTACAATTCAAGTACAAACTGTTTTCATGATTTTCGCTATATCTCAATAAGGGTGCGTGTGTTTAATTCTGCTGATTTATTGTATGTGTAAGTCATTTGAATAGGCTGTGTATATATAGATTATTTAACTGCTGGGATCGATTATAGGGAAGTCCTTCACGAGATGGTTGACGTGTTGTTCTTTTCACGAACGATCGTATGTGAGTGAGTAAAAAAACACGACCACCATAGAGTGAAGGATTTCCCTATAATCGATCCCAGCAGTTAAACAATATTTTACATTTTTAATCAGTTTATGTATTATTTTAACCTACATTATTCGCTTTATTGAACGTTCGACGGATGACCTCGACGTCAACAACGCATTATTGTCGTCATATCTCACAGTTAATTATTTCTCTGTTCGGAATTAGTTTATAATAAATAGTAATATTTAGCGATTATGAATATTCTTTCACTGAGAAATCCAAATCTTTCACCCATAGATATGTAATAAATATCGTTAATCATGTCGATTACGCATACAATTAGTGTGATGACCAAAGGGATCTGTGGGTTTGTGCTACTGCGCTCTCTATGACTATTTCCCTATGTATTTAACAAGTACATTTTATCACAAATACAAATTGACAGTACATTATATGCATTTAAATGTATGTGTGTGCGTGCGTGCGTGTTTGTGGGTGATTATTGCGGTTGGTGGATTTGTTTGTGTGTGGGGGAGGGAGGGAATGTAATATATGCGTCGCATACGTAACTGACTTAAGCTAATATGCGTTTGTATTTGTTTAAATGTTTTCGACTTTGATAAAACGTAAAGTCCCTGATGTGGTATATTTGACATACTTACATGTCATGCCAACCAGGTTTGTTGTGGGCCTAAAAAAATTAAGTGGATGATTGATTGGTTTTGATGCATGGACATGCTTTTTATATCGATGTAGCTTCAACGAACGACGGATCAAGATGATGTCAGGTTATAAGATTCTATCATTATACATGTTATATGCGGGTTCACGGCCATGTTCACAGGCTTGACTTTGGTAGCAAACCAAGCAAAACCCTCACCCATATGATTTTGGTACAATCACACTAGTCTTATATACAGCTATAGTGTCTTTGAGATTGGCGTGTGTCCCTTTACAATGACGAAATTTGAATGACGGAATACAGAATATCAGTAAGAGCAATGCTCTTCATACGCTGCTCCTTAGTTCGGGTTACAGTTAAACACAAACTCGAAAGTAAGCAAGCAACAACATGGTTTATTATACATGCATAGGCGATGCAATATAAAACAATTTAAACAAACACAAACCCATTTCAGGAATAGGCAAACTACATTACACAGGAATATAAAATACATATACATGTTTATGATATACGAATACATGTAACATAGATAATTATAGTTTATTATATTGTATTGGGATATATGCGCGAGTTTTTCCGCGTGTTAATATTGCGCGACTTTAGGAGCGCACAATTTATCCGTGGAAGAAGAGTTCATATCTTCCAATACCAATTTGATAACAGTTGCAGTGCATACACATTTTAATACAAACAAATGAATAGATAGAATAGAAACATAGGTTTTCACAATTTTTTTCATCACATACATTTATTTCGAAGAAAACCAAACACATAATATTCGTAACAGCGTGGAATTTGTCTACAATGAAATCAGCATACTCCGATATTTCTTTTTATCGCGTGACATATTTCTGTGATTTAATATAATATTAAGAAACGCACATGAACCAATCTCGAACGGGTATGCACAAGCAGCTCCAAGTACATTACACACGCAATATGACTTTATAACACGTCGGATATGGGTGAATATTCACGTTTCATTTACATAGAAAGTAAGTAAACGGTGTTTGAAAATGTGTATGCAATAATATAAAATATAATTACCAAGAATGAACAATATCAGTCTTGAGTATATAACTGAACATAAATTCTTTAGCATTTACCTCTTCTTAATAGTATTAACAATGATATTAAACGAGGCCATGACACATGGTACTTCTAATCTAAATTACTTGAAGTAATTAACTTGTGGGTATAAAGACAATCACGTTTATTTTGTCCGAATAATTTCTGTTTCGCTGTTTGTCAAATCTGCATACAAGCTCATACCTCCTTTCGTCTTTTTATTATGGTTAAATGTACAATGTTAATAAAGGCTTTCGCTTTCAGCGTATGACGTTACGGTGCTTGCAAATGAAATGTTGAGTGACTTGTACGTCAGTTACGGCTTCTGGACGTCAATATAAAATAGTATTAATATAAAATAGTAATGCCATTCATTAAGTATTTCAAAACTAGGAAGATTATTGTACATTGAGGCTACTTAATAATACAAGTGTTACATGTACCATTTCGAGCCGATGACGTCGAAGGAAATTAAACACATTATCATATATATACGCATTTTTGGCCCGCAATATGTACATAATTACCCTACAATAAACGCTCGAGAAATGAGCCGTATCATAAATGCGGTACGATACGCCAAATTAAGGTAATGTGACTGGGCCGAAATGCATATCCATATTGGCCCGGTCACCTGACCGAGCCAATAACCCTCACCTGACCGTTACGATTATTGGCGATTTTGTTTTTTTTCTACCTTTTTTTTAAACCATAAATTTGACGTTAAAGCCTTCAATGGCATGACGTAACCGAAGTGTCGTCAACTGACGTAACTGACGTCATTTAAATAAGCGTTAAAATGGAAGCCGGCGAGAGGACGTTAGCGTCAGTGGCTAACAGTTTATTTTACTTAGTGTACGTAGATGGACACATTATTGAGGGAAGGCATCATGAAGTAAATAAAACTGACATAGTAGCGTTAGTCAACAAAACGAGGAATGTAACTAGATCTACAGAAAAACATACTAAATATGGTCTTACATTTTTTCGCGCAGTGGTTTCGCTCGAACGGTGAGATCAGAGTACAGTAGCCTAACTGAAGAAAATAGATTCAATGTGTATGACGGTCTATATTGGACGTTTTATTCTGAGTAGAATCTATAGTCCGAAAAAAATGAATACTAGCCAGACTCGATGTACTGACAGCCAAAAGAAATGCCTCGAACAGCAAGAAACGGAAAATAAATAAATCGAAATAGGAATGGAACGGAAGAATGAAACAGAAAAAGAGAATAAACTACAAACAATAAATTAAAGTTAAAACTGTCTTGTTGTTTTCGTTTATTCATTTTTTTTATTTTTTTTTATCAATTTATTCGGTAAATCTAACAGTTTAAAATATCTTTTGATTTTCCTTTCATTATATAAAAATGAAAATGCGTATATGTATGATAAAAATATTAAAACATGCGTGATGCAGTTAAGCCTTCGGGCCGATATTGGGGTCTCGGGCCGATATGACGGACAATTACGCACCACCCATGTATTAATCTCTAATTATTAACTTGAAAATAATCCAAGAAAACAGTTAAATATTTAAAACATCACTCAAGTAGTGTAACAATTACAGTAAGTTAGAGATATCATTTTTGTTTCTATAAGTTGGTATGAAGTTGTGTAAATGGCTTTAAAATAACTTACTTAATTTTATTATCGTAACCCTGATATTCTTTCCAAATATTAAAGTAATTTAAGGACTCTTCTGCGACAAGGACTATCACAACTTGACATCTATGGTGATGTGATTTATAAACTTCGTAAGATTCTTGGTCATGATCACTTTTATACTATCTTTGTTAATGATGACGCCTACCTAAAGCCCATTTGGACGGTGGCGTTTGATGTTTGTCCATGATCTTTCTTGTCGTGCCCTTAATGGTTTATTCTCTTACTGCTCTGGCTTCTGCCAAGTCATTGAGTACCTTCATTGTGGCTTTCTAGGCTATAGTTTTTTTTGTATTATATTTACACGACCATATTTGTGTTCTACTTATATTGCCTATTGATGCTGCCTTGTTGGTTAGAGATTAGATCATGGCGGGGATTTCTTTATTTACACTGTCCTGTTTTAATGGGATGAAAGTAGGGGGGTAAGTGTGAGGTTTGGTGCACCCTATAACCGGTTTAAACCACCAGTGGCCTACTTTGCCACTGACCGTTCCAAGGCGGTTGCCCTATTGTCAACGCTTTTGTGTTTGTGATGTCGTTTGCATTTATAATTGCTTTAGTCTTCTTGTTTGTCTGTTTGCGTGTATTTTTTTTTACAGTCAAAATACGAGTCGTAGGATATCGAAATGTATCAGTAGGTATTTTACAGGATATGGCAATCTTAAATGACAATATTGAGACGATATTGACTCGGTTTTTGTCTTTCTAATATTTAATCATAACTCATAGTATCACCACTGTTAGAATAAAATGTATAAGTCATTTCCTTGTTACCTTAATCTTGTTTTAGCTGTATTATCAACTGTTGTATAATCGATCAGCTACAATTTCTAATCAGTGTATTCTTTCTTGTTATAACATATGTCTTGTAAATGAAACTCATTGAAGCAGACGAAGAGGATTGTATTCAATCACAAATTAATATGCCATATACAAATAAAATTCATATAAGAAGAAGAAGAAGAAACAAGAAGACTGTTTTCAATCATAAGTCAATATTCTATTGGCCCATGAGACACTAGAAATAAAATTCATTTCAGAAGAAAACCAAGAATAAGAAGGAGAAAAAGAAGAAGAAAAAGTAGGCTTTGTCCAATCATAAGTTCAATTGGCCATAGGCCCATGATATACTATACATTTTCGGGTTCATAATATCCACTGGCACTCTCAAGAGGATGTGATATTTATATAGAACAATTGGCTTTAAAATAACTTACAGTTAAAAATATGAGTCGTAGGTTATCGAAATGAATCAGTAAGTATGTTATGGGATATGGCAATCAGAAATGACAATTTCACAATAGTGACACGATTTGTCTTTCTTATCATGCATCATAATTCATAGTATCCCCACTATTAGAATAAACTGTGTTAGTAATTTCCTTGTTGCCTTAAACTAGTTTTAGTTGTATTATCAACTGAAAACGCCTTTCATATAATCATTTAGCCACATGTTTTAATCAGTGTATTATTTCTTTTTATAATATATGTATTGTAAATGAAACTCATTTAAGGAGAAGAAGAAGATAGTATTCAATCATAAATCAGTATGCCATTGATACACTACAAATACTATTCATATAAAAAGGAGAAGGCGGTTTTCAATCATAAGTCAATAGGCTATTGGCCCATGAGACACTATAACTACAATTCATTTCAGAAGAAGAAGAAGAAGACGTAACGGTTATTCAATTATTAGTCAACAGGTCATAGGCCCATGAGACACTACAAATGCATAACATATGAATATGACACAGCAATAAACATATTTACAAAAGTATTTATATGAGCATTATTCAAATATAAACACAGTGATGTACTATGCCTATATTCCTGTTTTACACAAGGCGGAGAAATTCCTATTTTACACAAAGCGGAGAATGTGATAATGACATAAAAGTGTGATGTTACAAAGTATTTCAAACGTTGCAAATATAATTAATATAACAATTTCAGCACTGGGATTGTATCACAAAATGCAGTTAGGTTTGGTGATTTGTTTAATCTATACCTACCGCGCTCAACGTATTTGCGCAGCTCTATCACTAGTGTAACTAAAAGTTGTATAGTTATAATAGTTGCTACGATCTCTATATTTGCAAAACAATGACACCATTTAAAGTACGTTTAAATAACCTTAACTTCAGTCATTACAATCATAGACAATTTAAACAACATTTAGAACAATAACTATGCAAGAAGCAAGTATATAGTTTAATAATAAGTTTAAACAATTAAAACAACACATGCATATGCAACAAATTGAAAGGAGGTGTATTGGTGAAACATCAGGATCCGGCACATATATTGGCTTTTCTAAAACAATACATTTAATGTATTTTTGTATTACTACCATATGTCAGTCAAGCCTTCCCCAAAATAAACAATGACTTTTAAGATGATAACAGAAAAATGCCATTAGTCAGACACGTGATTAGTAATACGAGAATGTAAAATACCGATGTTTGTCAACTACTTCTGCAGTTTCCGTTTTTTTTAATACCGGATGATCACTCTGACTGTAAAACAAGCATTTTCATACAATACAACCAAAGTGTATGAACATTTGATATGTAATGTGGAACATGTGTTCCTCAGAGTATAGTTAACTTTAATAGTCAATGCCTACACTTCTTCTAATTAAAACAAGGGAAATAAACTGCTGTGTACTATTTTATAATGTTTGCCGTAGTTGCTTCCCCACGACCCCAATATGGTCGTAAGCTGTCATTTTGTGGAACGCAGCAAATTAATAATATCCACAGTCCTACTGAATTTAGATGTTTATTCTGCGCATGTGCATGACAGTATGTGGTTTTCCCGGCCACTGAACTATCAATGAAAACGGGATCATATGAATGAACACAATTTTTAATAGTTCCTTTTTGTGAGGCAGTCGTAAAAAGTCGCCCCGATTACAAATCAGTAGTGTTATTATTTACTGGTCCTTTGGCATCATCAAGCCCATTCTGTGTTGCTTTAAAGTAGAATATTGCCTAAGCAGGTGCTAGGAGGCGTGAGAGGTGTTGCATCTTATTATTACCTCTCACAAACAGACTAAATAAAACCGAGTCTGCTACTTTTCTCTCTTGTCTGTGTTTCTTGCGTCCAAGGGCTCACATTTTCAGTATTTATTTAAATTATAGTACTTTAACATATTATTATAAATTACATGTTTTATCAAGTTTCTGATTTGTTTTCTGTGTAAAGCCCATTACAGAAACATTGATATGCGCTGGAAATTGCTATTGCACACGTGGAGTTCACAAAACGCAAGCGTAATCATCCACACACACGCGTTTATACTTAACTTATATAACAACAATATATCCATGCAGTCATTAAGAAGGACATTAACAATTATGTTTTTATGCGTTGTTTTTTATTTCTTCTTTTTGTTGTTTCCTATGGTTTCTTTTTTTTTCTTTTACGCCTTTCAGTTTTATTATTCTACGTTCATATAAAAAAATATCTTGACTTTTTGTATTATTAGAAAGGTAGCACGTGCTTGTTTATAGATACGTTAAAAGGAAATACGACAAACATGAAGTATTTATCAAGCAATAACATTTGCACGTCAACGTTTTAATCCAGTATTTGTTTTTACCTTAAAAGTTGCAAATAATCAGAAGGGAATATTTCTGTCGGAGTGTTGAATTTATCTTCGTTAGTATACCATTTTATATCATTTTATTTCCATACATTAATGTAATCATAAATTATACAAAATATATTACAGTAATTATAAATCTAACATTTTTATGTTGTTATAAGCTAAACAGCTTTAACCAGTTCGTATTCTATTTTAAAATTATAAAACCTTTAATTTTATAATTAACACAATGTGTTTTAGAAGTGAACCAAATAAATACGAAATAACATCACGTACCATTCTTAAATAATACGTCTATTATATTGTATTTTAATATTGTTTTAATGTGCGCACTATCGAAATGGTGTACTAATATAAAGTACACCTTATGTTCAAAGTTAACAAGTCTCATAGGTATTCATAATTTGTTTCAAATTCTCCTGAACATAAGTTTTGTTGATTTCAACGATTCATATCCTTTCCATCCGAAATTATACATTCCTCCCCAGCCGTTGCTATCTGCTGATTGCTGACCTGGAGTGACATATTTTCCGTTTGGGTTTATTACTGTGCCGTTTCTGTACCACCAGCCACCACAAAAGTAGTCACGTGCACAGTGTCCGTCCATTTCGTCACGATCTATATTGTTAGCACTGAATCTTGATCCACTGTTGTACAGCAAACTGTCTATATTAATAAAATGTTACTTACGAATCAAACATGTCTGAGGCAGTTTAAGGCTATATATACCCTCGTGTACTTATTTAGGCATATAAGAATATGAGGTTGTGTTTGATCATTGTCGTTGAGTTGCTGACAGCCGACAGATGCATACCTGCGTTACACAAATCAAATTACCATACGGAATACATACATGGTAGCAATTAAATAGTATGTCAGCATTGCCAAGAGTATATATCTAATCATATAAGACATACGTTTTCATGAACAATGTATCAGTTTTAAACCTGAGACGGTCATGTAAATTAAATCATGTAATTTTTAACTGTATACATGTATACTACTTGCGTGATATACATTCATGTTAGTACAATACATTAGATGGATATTGTTTTCGTTTTAAAACAGATGTAACTAAACGGGTTTACATAAACCACTGTGAAGCACAGTGATATTTATGCCTATTAACCTTGTGTCATATAACCTTAATTGTATGGTTGGTGTAATGTTGATGTGCGTGTTATATGTATACACCTACGTAAGTCAACACGTAAGTTACAAAAACGGCCGTGCTCAATACGACAATGCCAGTTCTGCACGTGGACATTTGACAAAACGAAAGTAATGTTCGGCTTAGAATACTTTGTGGTTGTAGTTGTGTCTGTGTGTATGTATATTAAATAATGATATAATGAAGGGATAAACTGGCAAACCAAATAGGTAGTATGCTAGTTATTGTTTTTATAAATTATGTAAAAATACCATGGCAATGTACACGAAACGGCTAATTTAAGGTACTTTTAAAGTGTTGAGATTTTGAAAAGTTAGAAATGACACCATTAATGAACTGATAGATTCATTGTCACCTACTTCTATGAAACGCTTTCGTGTCATTACAAAACAGAGTACTTACCCCCGTTATATATATAATTACGTTCCCGAAGTGCGCCGACATGTAACGTGTAGTTTCCTCCGGCAGATATGTAAAAGTCACTAAATCGTTCCATCGCGATGATTCCATTACTGTCTACGAACTGAAGGTATATGTCGCTTGTTGTCTGATACGTCATTTCGTAAAGGTACTTCAGTCCTATTGAAATAACAAGTTAATGTCATGCTCAAGACACATGTGTTTATTATTGTGATGTCCAAGCTAATATCATCACTTTTAATTGTTAAGATCATCTTACAGCAGCAGTTATTGTGTTGTTTAAATGATTTGTTATATATGCAATTTCACAATTTGATTATAAATGTATTACCTACGTCAATCACAGCATATGCACGTGTACATTGTTCACTTACTTGATAATATATACGTAGTTCTTTAATTTTAAAATGTTAATATTTATATTGGTAAAAACATAATAATACAATTGCCGAGTTTTAAACATTAGTGTTATATTGTTTACACATCACCTAAAGGTTGAATCAGTCTGATTCAATGTATCTCAAATACCATATTTTTAGAAAAATCATGAGATATATTATTCATTTTGTTATTTGTGTACCATTGGTTTAATCATGTTTGTATCAACTGTAAATATATTCTATTTTGTCTGCGAACCATATGTTAGGCTGGCTTCTAGCCAAATATTTTATCCTCTTGAAATAACGATATTAGTATTATTATTAGTAGTAGTATTAAGTCATTGGCAAAACGTCGCCATATCTTTGCTGAACCTTAGTGAGTGACGCTTCAACGCCACAATGTGTTCATTTTTAAAATTAACGCAGATAAAACAAACGTTGTATTGGTATAAACATAAGGCGGTCAAATGTGCATTAAACCACAAGATGTTATTGAAATAACATATTTGTAAGTAAATGTACTCTGCGTTCTTTTTAGGCGTTGTTTACATACACAATACCTGAACTATGAATAAACGAGTTAACCCTGCAGTTAATCTATTCTATGCATAAGAGCAGTGTACGTGATATAACGTAATAGTTCATTAGTTTATTAATTCACATGGTTTATCGTGATATTGTGTTAAATCAAAATATATTTATTTGGTATAGTTCGCAAAGACGTATTATATTCTAACGTTTGATATGCTTATGTAATTATTTACGTGATAAGACTGAAAACTGCGTTGACTGTCATCAAGCGTATTTTGTTTATAACATTGCTATGCCTAACTTGAAATATACAAGTAATTGAAGGAAATTTCCTTCATATTGTTCATATAATTTCCAATAAATGTTTTAAGATTTGATATATACTTAGAATTGTCTGTCCTAAGCATATTTCAACTATAAACATAATAGGTCCCCGACTAGGTTCATGATTTATCTTAAGATAATATATGACCTATGTTATTCCATTTTGACATCTTTCCTATAATTTCGGGCAATTTAAATTATGCAGAAAAAAATAGAAATTGTATGACAAAAATCAAGTCGAATTACATTAATTGTATTCAATTCCAGTATCTATGATCCTATTCAAGAACAAAAACATGATATATGCGGAAATAGAGGTAATACTATCTTTCTTGCATTGCAGATACTCGGAAAATGGTAGATTTTCGAGAGTGGTCGGGGTGGTGAAAGGTAAAAGATTTAAATACTTCTTTCGAGAAAATAAAAGTATTTCATATGAACAGACTGTATTGTGAGCAAATATCGTGTACTTTAGAAAAATGAAATGACAGACATATGTCACTGTACTTTATGTGTGAAAAAAGCAATTATAACCCACAAATTGTAAAACTGTATGTTTATTTTGGAGCAAAAACACAGACTGAGTTTAAATGTTAACTTCTAAAAAACACCATATATTATTTTAACGGATCCTGCATGTGTAATAATGTTAATCACTCATCATGTCAGTAATATGTAATTTTTACATTTCAGACAGACATATATATGCTAAGTATGCAAATCTACAGCGGCTTAACAAATACATCTGAAGTAAAATTATTTTATTCGTGAATAATTCATATTGGTATTAATGGAACATAATGTTGTTTGTAAACTATGTATTAGTTATAGAATGTCCAACGAGGTGTTACGAGCATATATCATGAAATATACCGAGGCGTAAGCCAATATATTGTTCATGATATATGCGTGCTGTAACACCAACTTCGTTATTTCTGTAACTGATTTATCGCTAGCCACTTGTTTCATATCTGGCATAACGGCGTACCTTTTCATAAGTGTACCGTTATACAAAATATCAGTACACTTTCGTGTTCCTGTATTGAATATATCATACGACTTTGTACAAAAGAATAACTCAGTCATTCGATAATGATTAAATAATGTTATGGTCGTTTACATACCCATCCAAAACTCTCCATGAAGGTCACCAAATCCACTTTTGTATTCAGAAAAAGGTCTATAGAAATCCACAGATCCATCATAGCGGTATTGGAAGACCTGAACGGGTAAACAGTGGAAAATGATTCATAATACATCAACTGCACGATAATTTTTCTTATATTGAACAGAAACAAATCATTTAGGAGAAAGACTCTTCGTACTTTACCACCATAAATGTTGATTTACTTTAGTATGCCAATACAGTTAATAACTCGAACACCATTTACATGTGCATATATTCGGTTCTAAGATAACAACAGCTAAGACACTTATATACGGACAATTGTGTTTGATTTGCCCGAATTCGTAATTTTATTATACAAGGGTATTGAGAACATGAAATGCAAACACGTGCAGATACTACGAACACGCCGTGTTACGCAATCAGTTTATACGTGTTTAAACGGGCGACAGTGTGTTCTTTCAAGGTGTCACACGTATTTAAGTTAAACAAAATCTGTTGTATTTGTCGTTTATTGTTTTGTATAAAGGTGAACGTAATTATAACTGATGTCTACGGACAATTGATGGCAAGTGGTACATTTTATTTTTAAAACCAAATGAAGGTCAATATTTTCCTACGAGACAATACATTTTAAACCTGTTTGAGCTAACAGCGGTCATTAAGTAACATTTATTTGTCATGCATTCCTTTGCCAAATATCCGTTTCCTTTGAAAACCAAAAGCAAATCAAGTTATTCCATTTTTAATGAACACATCTTAAAGGAGCCCTTTAATACCCTTATAACTTATGTTTATTTGATAGATCTATTTGTATAAAAACTATTGATATATTTCTCACGGTTAAAATCACAGCCGAAACACGTTATTATTACGTTTCCATAGATCACTCGGCACACCTTTACGGAAATCAACGGGAAAAAATCCGGAATATTACGACTTTACACGAAGTCCAACTTCGGCGATGACGTCACACAGATGCCCAGATACAATCAACAATTACGATGTTTCAGTTTCTGAGAGTGTACTTTTTTTCAAGCTGATTAAAAGCATTATATGGTAATACATAGCAAAATATGATTCATATAAATAGTATTTATCTCAAATTCTGAACTCATCTATAGTCTAATTGTAAAATAATCTTTAATCAACATGTATTGATGTATGTATATAGTCTTGATCCATTATATATATAGATATATGTTAACGTTCGCTAATGTTAAATTTTGAATTTGTATTATATGTTACACTTATATGTATATGCTCTCCTGTACATTGGAGGAAATAAAGAATCTATCTATCTAACTAATGTCCTATAAATCTATTATTTTTTTAATAATTATAGTACATGAACCTCTAGGCCAAATTGTTTGAAACAGCCAGAACAAAGTCATTTTATGACACTGTGTAATCCGTAACAAGTGAAACAAGGGTTTTATGATCCTAGCCATATCCTGTTATCACCTTTCTGTAACACAGTCAGTTAGTTTTATGACCCTGCATATTCAAGATTGAGTGGCAAGTAAGGGTTTTATGGCATTTATGGTATTTCGCAGTACTTAGCCACTTTTACCCAGCTTATATGGCATCAGTTGTATTACCATGTGTATTTCACCATCAGTGGTAGTGAATTCAGTGCTGTATGGAACAAAGCATAATTAGACCAATATAACTTTATAAAGCTCTTATTTATAAATATCTACACCAAAAAAGAGGTTATAACATTAGAAAAATGAATGGCGGTGGGAATATAAACTTTAAAATTAGACATAATATTATAATACCTAATACAATTATATATGTGGCTCATTACCTGCTCAAACAAATAGGGTAGATAAGTAAGGAGAATTATATTTTTCTTCACTCACAGGTTTTTTGGCTGTTTTTATAGCCGAAATTCGGTCATATTCCCAATGACAAAACATATCTTTTTTTCCCAATGAAGAGGAAATAATTCCCAATTTAAAAAAAAAAAATATATATATCTTCTTTTTTTAAGAATGCCAATCCAATGATTGGGGTTCAAAAGCTTAAATAAATGCTTCTGTTTATCTTGGTGTACAAAAAACAGTATTAAAGATATAATTATGAAAGGAATGCTTTACTTTATATTTTTCCGAATTTTATTAAAAATCGCGCTAAAATTCCCAATTTTATGAAAAATCACGTTAAAATCGCGTTAAAATTCCCAATTCCAGGGGTACGGGTCATGTTCCCAAAATCATGAAAAAAAGCCCCGACTCATTATTTTGTAACCTGATAAACAAACTTCAAACATGTATTTGTTGATATCATCATATATTACAGGATACAGAAATTAGATTTGGCCTACAATGTTTGAGGTCAGCCCTTCCAAACGGGGTTTGTCAGAAACCGGAACATAATTTTACTGGGCCAGTTTTTTTATATAAATAATTAAAAAAAATATATATTGGGGTAAATATGTGAGGTCTTATTAAAATGCCTGAAAAAAGGTAACACACATGCTTTGAATTAGCAATACCTGTAGCGCGATTGATAAAAATAGAGTATTCTGGAGAAGAACTTGGACAGAACATGGAATGGTGATATTTATATAACTCTTACCCTTAGACCTTCGAATGACAATTATGCGATCAATGTGTACATTTGTCTAATTCCCACTGTGTATGTCTGCCGCCACCTCAGTGGGGGTAAAACGTTGATAGGCGCATAATAAGTGATATGTTAATAAACACAAACAACAAAGACAAACTATGAAAGTATGCAATCAGTCTCATTTATTTGACATCTGGGTTTGTTACAAAAGGACGTTTACATTATGCACCATGTGACTTGCGTTTGACCAAAAAACGTGTGGACAATTTCAGACCGTGTGTAAACGTTTCTTGTAAGACGTCACTACACTGACACCTGTATTTTGCCGTTCAAACAGTGCATAGTACCTAGATAATAGATTTAAACTAATGTATTTCATATCATTTTTTTTTATTATTAACATTTTAGTGTGAAATGGCTAACAAATGATCATTTTAGGTAAGTTGTACATTTATAAAAATCAGTGTATCAGTTTATGTCTAGGCAGGGCTTTATATGAAGCCCTGGTCTAGGGCAGAGAATCTCTACGGAAAATCCACACATTAAAAAGTCAAACGCGTATGCACGTCGGAGGACGGTTCATTAAAAAAATCCTCTTGCCGTTCGTAGACATGTTTCTAGGTCAGAGAAAACGTAAAGCCACGGCTTCATGTTATAGGAGAGCAAATCCCTGAACTTCTGTGATGCAACAAGCTTTTCTCAGAAATGAGTCTGCAGTCAATAAACAATTTCATCCGTATGTATTTCATACTTTCATGACAGTTGCCTTTAATACTTCAAGAAAGTATGATCTAAGTTATCTCAATAAAATATTGAGAACCTGTCTGTGTTGTCAATCTGCCAGATATGGCGCGGTACTTTGTGTGACGTCACACACCGGAAATCAGAGGAAATAAACCGGAGGCGAATACGGATATTGTATCGGTCAACAGGTGATTTTTTAACTGGCGATAAAAAGCACGGAAAGCGATATATCACCAAAAAATGAGTTGCAATGTGTTTATATAGTGTTCAGTAATAAATATAAACAAGAAACAAGAGGTATAAAAGGGCTCCTTTAAGCATGTTACATTAATAGAATTTTGTTTTGTTTTTCTTAAAAGCCAATCAAGAGTTCATTCAATTTTAACAATATCTAGGTCTAGGTCTTCACACAGATTTAAAGGTGCATTTTCAAGTTGATTGGTTACATTTATATGGATTTCGTTGTAGTTGTTTGGTTTAACAATTATCACTTCCAGAAGTATCCTATCTGGTCAGTCAGTGATCCCAATCTTTTTGTTTTTGGTGGTAAAATGTTTCCAATCTCCTTGATCTCCGACATGTTCTTGCAGTGTACTGTATGCTACATCCATTCATGGTTGTTGTATTTAAAGGAACTAGGGGAATCTTCTTGATAGCATAAGTGTAAAATTGTTCTCGATTTCTCACCCTCACTGGTAGTAGCTCTAAATAACCAAATAAATAAAAAAATGACTTTATTTGTATATATAGTAATGCATATAGATCATGTCTTAAAGGGACACACGGCAATCTTGACTATTTTAAAACTCGCGGTGTCTCGTTAGTTCTTTTATATATACGCCGGAAGATCCAAACCTACGTAGGCTAATTTGAAATCACAGAGGTGGTGTGTCAAGTGAAGTGTTGTACAGATTATTACACAAGACGTACTACATGAATCCAATACAACATAATACTAGGCGGGTTGTTTTGGTGCACTCTCGAACTGGTTTAAACCGCCAGTGGCCTACTTTGCCACTGACAGTTCCAAGGCGGTAGCCCTATCGCCAACCCTTTGTGTTTGTGATGTCGTTTGCATTGAATATTACTTTTGCCTTCTTGTTTTTCTGTTTGCGTGTTTGCTTCTGTGTTTTGTGGTTGACTGTTCTCCTTGAATGCTACTTTCCCTGTCCGATATTTTTATATTTTATATTTCTTTGGTACTGATCATTTCGAGCAAGTTTCATTGAAACAGAGGTTCGGGGATACTAGACCAGATAAAATGTGTGTATAAGGTGCTTTAACTCTGTCAAAAATCATTAAACCGGAACATAGCAATGATATGCGCAACTACCCTTGATATGCGCAACTACCCTTGATACTGACCATTCCTGCCAAGTTTTGTTGAAATCCAGTCAGAGAGGGTTTAGGAATTCTAGTCTGTACCAAGTTAGTGTATTAAAACCGTTATATATATGTATTTTGGGTGTTCTGGCTCAAAGCTCTCGCTTTGCTCGAGTTTGATCCAGAAACATCCAAAATACATATATATAAGTAAATCACCATGAAATGGTGATTTAGTTGGTTTATTAAAACTTTTTAAAAATAGGGGTAGTGAAGATTGCAAGTTTAAAGTTTTATTATAGTTATTAAAATTATAAAATGTTCCTTTAATACAAAACAAATTTGTTGATTTGTTATTAAAATTACATTCAAATTAACAATTTTCTGACCTTGAATACAAAGGTGGTGGATCATACTCAAACACACTACTAAAACAATAAATCACACACTTTTTAGACTTTTTTGTAAGATTGCCATTGCTTCCTTTCTTCCCTGCTCCACTAGTTCTTTTTTTTGAACTTCACTTATTTCAGCCTTTTTTTGTTTTGTGTCCTGTTTTAAACTATAATATTTATCTAACTCATCCAAAATCAACTTAAACTCTTGATCAGATATGTGTGCATCACTCAACGCTTTTGATATTAACTGCTTTATGCTATTCAACTTAGACTCCGCCAAAGTTTTTATTTCATGATGTTTTTGAGCATTTGCATTAAGCTTGCGTCTGATAAAATTAATACAACCATAAGTTGCTCCACATAATATTGCTGCTATTTCCAAAGGTAACAAAACTGGAACAACAAATCCAATCCCAGCCATAATAACACCATATAATATCAAGGTAGTGTCAATTCCATCTGTAATATTAATACCACGTTTATATTTTTTATAAAGTGACTGACGTATATCTCGTTCTGTAATTAACTTTTTTTCAATTTCTGAAATCTTTTGTAATCTATAGTTTTGTCTGTCTTCCACTGGCAACTCAGGATATATATTTGGTGCTGTCGGTTGCTTCATTTTTTATTAATAATTAAAAAAATAAATTAATTTAATTAATAATGATGCCACCGTATTTACAGCGGTAGCGTTGGCAATCTTGCATATAAAGTTAACAACAGAACCAGCACCAATCTCTAAAGGTTTATCAAAGTTATCATGATTGCGTGGGAAGATGTGAAGCGTTATGCCATAATTTGGTTGTCAACACCATTGACAGAAACTATTACAGATACGTCACATACTAATCGTTCACATGCTAAACCTATTCCCATAATCCATCCACGGCGTATCATCACATGCCCCACATTTGATTCTGCTCCACCATTACCAAATGAGAGTATTCTATTCAACACAAGCGGACCCTTAGCCTCCGCAAATATTGTTATAATTCCATATTCGAGATTATCAACTCTATCTCTCAAATGATTAAACTGGTTAACAAAGGGCACAATTCGCCTATATAAATCTTGAACATTATTTATCAAAGCCACTAAGTCTTCTGTTTTTTTAGGTCTTGTTGGTCCAAATATACTCATTGTTTTTTTATAAAAATATATTTTTTAAATAATTTCTAAAACACAACTCATAGGCAAACCGTGATTATCTATTTTGTTGCCATGCTCATCTCTGACTTCTATTTTAAATTCAGTAATTGCACCATTCATAAGACAGTGATATTCAGGATAAAAATGTGTATATACTATATCTCCAAACTGCTTATTTACTACAGGCACAACACCTATAATAGTGCTTGGTGCACCATTGAAATAATTACTACTTGTATTAACTTGTTCCAGATGAACATATAGCTGTTTATAAGGAGCTAAATTAATTGGGTAATCTCCTATATTAGTACCTGTCAACCATTTTCTGTCCTTGAAAGACCGCTTGACATTCGTGTCTCTATTGACGTATGTAAAATGGCTGTCCCAAGTTGGACAATACTGTCCAGGATAATATTTTCATTTAGCACTTTAAACATTTCTGTCAAGTCTTGAAAGTTATAGAGTCCACCTGCTAATTGTTGCGTTTTGTCTGGGTTTCTTGTCTTTATGGTTTCATGATTAATATTATACCAACCGATAGTGTATATAAAACTTTTTAATCCAACGTGCTTATCTCCATTTCTATTATCGATATACTGTTGTAAGCTAATAGAACCGTATATGTTTGAAATTGTATGAAACACTTTTTTTTTTAATATATATAAAAATACAAATAAAAATGATTTTTAAAGAATTTAAATATAGCTCGGATGCTCACTACAATTTAAGTACTTTTAGCAAGAAAGTGATAGATATAATCAATCAAAACATAGTCATTACATCAGACGGTAAAGGCTTTAAAGCATCCTTTTCCAATGTCTTTGAAAAATACAAACTCCCATACGTCAAATCAGATGCTATAGTCCAACGCTGGGGAACAGATTGGATGTTATTTTGGCAGAATCAGTCGAATTTTGCTATTTGGTGTGCGACAACTGGATGTGGCATTGATTTCAACAATCATCTAAAAGCTGATGCTTTGGTTGGTTCGTTATTTCGATTTCATGTCTATTACCAAGTTAGAAGAATATTATTTGAGATGAGTGTAGCAATGCCGCAAGACTCGAATTGGAATGCGTTTAATAACACATATAACCGAAACGCATACGAGAGAAATGCAAGGAGTTTAACGTTGACTTATACTCAGACTGGAGAAAGAAACAAAGCTATAATGATGGTCTATGAACAATTTATAATTACTTGACAAATATTGGTTATCATCCTTTGATAAATACTGTATACGACAACAAAACGATGATTTTCACAGTCTATGAGAGTGATAAAACATATCACATTGATTACATTGCACAAGGATCTGAAGCAGACAATAGCTGGTCTACTTTTATACTAGATTGTTCATTTGGATTTACAAGAGCTGGAGTAGAAAGAATCAATGACAGCATAAGAACTTACTGCTGGGCAATCCTTGGCTCACAATCACAAACAAGAACAGATATACTTGGAACTGGAACGGCGTTTGTTGCACAAAAACAATTTTTAGCAAATGTAGAGGACGCAATAAATAGCCATGTCGACATGCCCAGTCAAATTTCAAGATATGAAAAAACCCTAAAATATGCAAGAAGTAAAGTAAATTTTGTCTATGGAAGTGGATTGTACATTTCTCCGAGTGACATGGAATTAAGAATCGGAATAATACAAGACTACAATAATGAAATTGTAATAGCAACCGATGCACAAGCATTAGGATTGAATAATGATGTAAATATAAAACCAGTGCCACCAAAAAATATTCAACCTTTTCAAGGCACCACAACAAAGAAATTTTTACCGGAACATTCTGACTTTGATAAATCAATACATAAAACTGTGGAACATAACCCACCAGAAATACAAAAAATAGCGATTGAACACGAAGATAACAAAACAACCATCACTGTTGGTACTATAGTAATAGGTCTTGCTGCATTACTTATTTACGAGATTTACTAAACCACTCTTTGGCTGCCACATACAACAACCCGGAAACAAACACAAGCAAAGCCCATAGATTGTTACCAAGCCAATTAATAACATTACCTGTTGCAGATAAAAGCCATGATACTATTGCACCAATAACTCCTGGAGGTGCTGCAGCAGCTTTACCAGCTAGGTTGGCAAGAAGTTTACCAAGATTAAGTAGTTGTTTTTTTATCCAGTCTTTTACACTTGATAGATCAGGTTTTGGGGTTGGGGTTGGAGTTGGAGCAGCACTTGATGTGGGAATAATAGAATTAATTATCACCCCAAGAAACATACCAAACGCAGTCAGGATACTAACAATCGTAATACCTTGCTCCCTAAACAAGGTTTTGATCCTCTCACCAAGAGTTGTATCCTCGTTTAACATTTGTTTATTGTCTCTTTTATTCTGCTTACTTGGTTACGAAAAGCTTTTCTGTTTTCATTAATGACATCCATTCTTTCACCTCTTTCATTTTCAAGGTCTTTGATGCGATCGCTAATTCTTTTTATCTGGAATTCATCATTATCAGTCTTAGCTTGTTCTAACTTTTGTTTTTCACTTGTTATGTCTTTATCAAGTTGTGTGAGTTTTGCCACGTTCTTGGTGAGTTCTTCAATGACAGTTGTCATTGCTTTTACTATTCCATCCATTTCACGCTTGTCTATATTTGTTTGTATTGAAACATTAGGACGCTCGTGAAGAGCACTTTCTATTGACTGTGCTGTGTTATCCATAATATTTGATAAATCTTGTAATGGAATAGCATCCACGTCTGGTAAATCGTTTCTTGTGCTCTCCAACTCTTGCAACGCTTGCCGAGCTTTTTGTGATACTTTTGTTCTACTGTCATACTCCGGCAAATTCAAAAATTGTCTTACCGCCATTGTTCCCCCAGAGCCAACAACCCTGTTATATTCACCTACCAAAGAACCAAGAGCAAGAAATGTAAAAGAACCTTGCTTGGCAGTTATTCTTATTTCTTTATCACCAAACAACCGCCAGTATAATGTTTTACCATCAGATGATACTTTAAACTGGTCATAATCCATTTTATCCGGCGCTATTTTATATCGTTTTCCTATTTCATCATAAAAGGATTTTAAGAGATTTTTTTTGTGTGCTTCAAGTTGGGATTCTTTCAGCCTTCCTCCAAGTTCATCAAGATAATCGCTTTCATCAAGAAGACTTCTTAGAACAGGCTCATCTTGAACCATAGGTATTTCATCCTCAAAGTATTCATCATTATCACCTGTATCGTATGTGGGATTCTCATATTCGAATCCTCCTTCAACCATTGTTTATTTTATTTTATTTCAAAAAAGTATATTTAAAAAATAAAAACAATGTCAGCTTACGGAAACAAACTAAACCCTCACAAAAAACTAAGAGAACCTCATGGTGCCAAGGGCATCCGCACAAGTGTAGTAATAACTAATAATCCATCAACAATAGACCAAAACCAGCAACTGCTCGTGAGATTTCCCAATCTAAGTACTAATGATGTGATAGTTCCACGTACTACTCGTCTTGCCTTTGAAATAGAACTTAAAAGCAGAACAGACGCCAACGCTACTCTATTCCAGAATCTGTGTAGAACAATTGTGAAAAAAATGACAATAAGAATAAGTGGCAACGAAGTCATGTCATTAGATGACAGTGATATGTAGATTTATGGAAAACCCTACTGAACGAGGAAACATAGCTTACCAAGGTATTGGTAAAGCAAACATGTGAAAACATAGAATTTGTGCGGGAGATAAATCCTCAGACACCGAAGATGAAGCTGTAGCAGCAGCTTATGGAAATAGATTTTGTATTCCACTGGACTTTGAAATGTTAGAAAGTCATATGCCATTTTATCAAGCGGGGCTTGGTGATAGATTAGAATATGAATTAACGTTTACCGATTATAACAAAGTTATCAAAAACAGTGATGCTGTTGCATCTTATGTAATAAAAAATATGTGCTTGGAATTTGATACGGTTAGTGATGTTGAATTAGCCAGACAAATAAGACAGCAAACCAATGGTAAGATAGTATTTATGTATGATCGTATCTTGCGCCATAGAAAAATAATAGCAAACAAATCTGAAACCCTTTGGAACATCAACATTAATACACCAGCATAGAGCATGAAAGGTATTCTAATGCTGTTTGAAGACCCAGAAAGAACAAGCACAGAAACCTATTACAACCCAATGATTGAAAAATTATGAAATGACAATAGAGGGAGTACCAAATCAGTTGTATAGTCAGGGTATGAAGGCTTATCAACATTGGGATGAAATCAACAAATATTTTGCTTTAACATCAAAAAAAAACAAAGAGACAGAAATAGTAGCGAGGGACTTATACTTTACCAATGTTTCTCTTGAGACTTATCTGACAAAATCATATGCTTTGTGGCTTGACCTTAGAACATGTGATGACAATTTATTATACGGCAGAGGAAGAAGAATAGAAAACGGAGGTGAAGGCATAACGATATTAATAAATAAAAAAGCAGATGCAGATCAACCTTTAAATATTTATATATATATGATACAAGATGCGCAAATCAATGTCGAAGATGGAAGATTCAAAGAAGTACGATACTAGTTTACAACAAAAATATCCTAAATATCCACACAGTGCTATTATCTGTGGTCAGACAGGCTGTGGTAAAACAGAGTTTGTTCTTGACATACTTGAACAAGAGTATGTTGGAGTTTTTGAAAATATAATTATATTGTGTCCAACCATAGAGTGGAACGAGGCTTATAAAAATAGATCCTGGATAGGAGATGTAAGACACCCGAAAGATAAAAAAATAATAATTGTCAATCCCGCAAATTAACAATGCTAATAAAAAAATAGAAATATTAATAACATTGCTATTAACAATACTAACAATTACTACTTGCATGAATATCGCAGCTGGTTGTTTTATGTTTTATGTTTATTTCAAGATAAAAAATAAAATTATTAATATAAAAATGAATGCGGAAGAACTATTACAAGATATGTCGGAAGGTTTTACGGAACGTGATGAATCAAAGCAACAAGAAACAAAAAAAGAAAGATTATCAGCCATAGTGGCTGGCGGTGGTAGTCGTCAATATTTGGGTAAAGACATACAACTCACAAATATAAATGGCATGTCCCCTGATGAAATTAACAAACTTTACTGCAGATATGAAGCAAGACTTGGGGCAAGTATCACCAAGACTTTAGGCAATTATTTTATTAACTTGTATGTGATGGGAGTATCAAAATATTTTAATGTAACCAATCCACCAAAACTGACAGAAGATTTGGAGGAAGACCCATTTATTAATCATGCTTTGACAAGTGCTTGTTGTGAGTTGTATTACAGGTATGAATGTGCTTAGCACCATTTACAGGCAATACTGACAACTGTTAGACATATTGATTTTAATAAAATTAAAATATAGATAATATAAATGGAGAACCAAGAGAGTGAAGTTATACCTGTTAAGGTTGAACAACAAAAAGTAAAAAATCCAAAAAGAATAGAAGCTGGGGAAAAAAGGAGCAGCGGCAAGAAAGGCAAAGCGTTTGCTTCAAGATGCTGCAAAGCAAGATGCTGCAAAGCAAGATGAAATAACAAAAATAACAATAGGTGAAGAAGAACAAAAAAAAATCAAAATAAACGTATACAAAAATTATATTCCACCGTGTCTGGTTTTATTAGGCATTGCTGGGTTGGGTTTGTATACTTATAACAAGAAATCTGCTACGCAACATGTGCAACCTGCTGCTGTTCATGCTGCACCAAAAGACCCGTTTGATTGTTTTTAATAATTTATTTAAAAAAATAATATAAAAAATAATATAAAAAAAATGGCAGCAAGTATTGACGGAAAACAAATTGTGAATATGATGTATCACGCTGGAGTAGAAACACTTTTAACTATTGGATATTCTGAAATTGGCAGAAAACTACTAAAAATACCAGCACCTAAAGTGGATTTTAATATGATATATTTTGGTATGCTGTCTGTGGATATAATGTTAGCAATAGCTACAAAGGATATGTTGATTAAGCAAGGTATTATTCTTGCGGATATTATGAAATAATTTTAAAAATATATATATATAAAAATGGCAAGTGCAGTAGCAATGATGATAGGTGGCGCATTAACAAACGCATTAGCGTTTAGCGGTTCAAATTATTACTTTTCAAAAATGGGAAGTAATTCAGATGAGGTAAAACAAAGGCATGACAAAGCAGCACAAGCGGAGTGGAATAAAAAAAGAACAGAGAGATTAGATTTTATTAACAAGCAAATGCAAAAAGAGCATCGTGCAGAGCAAACTTTTGATGATGTAAACCAAGCTATGAAACAGTATTATTATACAACTGGCAAACATTTGCTTTTGGAACCGGAGCCCAAGTTGTGTGATTTTTATACACCATTTCCTGATCAACAGAATAGAGAAATTACGTTTGTTGTGGTGGGCATGGCTGCAACTGGATTTGTGGCGTATAAATTGAGTTCATAAAAAAAAATAGTTTAAAACTATAATTACTTTGGTTTTTTTTGGATTTGGAATGACTAAATATGTTTACTTTGAAATAACCTTTGGAAAGACTAAGTCATATGCATGATACCTATTTCATTTTGTTGTTTTTACATGGTTTCGATCCAAGTGGTCGCATATAATATGGTGGTTTAGCACTCTTCTCTAATTTATTTTTTAGATGATCAGGCGCCCATACTTCACCGTTGTCTATTAATGTTAATACCATGGATGGACCATATTCAGTTTCTACTATTTTCGTATCTGTAATAGTAGTTCCAAGTCTGTCCATTTCTTTGTGCTATTTTGATATTGCTCTTCGAGCAGTTCATCGAATCGTGCAGTTGTGATATCCATTTTTTCTTTATAGTTATATAGTTTAATCTTTAGTAGAAAAAAATGGAAAAGATTTATTACAGCCCAAAAGGATTTTGTAGAGGTTACACAGCAGTTAAAATTTTGGCAAAAGAGGCTGGGGTTAGATAAAAAAAGGCATTAGAATTTTTAAAGAAACAAGCTGTCTGGCAGATTATTTACCTGCACCAAAAATAATAGTTAGACCCAGGTTTGATGTTTCTACTAAGAATGGAGTGCATCAAGCTGATTTGTTATTTTTACCGCATGATACTTTTGGCTTTGGTCGTGGACGCAAGACATATAAATATGCATTAACTGTGGTTGATATTGCAAGTAGATACAAAGAAGCAGAGCCGCTGACATCCAAGGATAGTAAAGAAGTTGCTAAAGCATTTGAGAAAATATACAGTCGATATTTGTTATATCCAAAGTTATTACAAGTGGATCCAGGCAGAGATTTTATGGGTGCAGTATCACAGTTGATGGCAAAACACAAAGTAAATATCAGACGGGGCAGAACAGAAATACACAGAGACCAAGCTTTAGTGGAAAGATTTAACAGAACATTAGATGAAAGATTGTTTGGTTATCAGTATGCTTAGGAAATAGATTCACAAAAACGTAATAGAGAATGGGTAAAGAGATTACCAGAAGTTGTTAAAGCAATAAATGTGGAAACAAAAAAGCCCCCTCCTGTTGAAACAAAAACATTAAAAGGTGATCCTATCTGTATGAATGCAAGTGTAAGATATTTATATCAACCCGGGGATCAGGAAGGTGGAAGACGCAGAGCAACTGATCCAATGTGGAGTGTAGATATTCACAAGATTAAACGTTATATGATGACGCAAGGTATAAGAGTTTATTATTTAAAATTACCAGCGCCTCAAAGAGGATTTGTCAAAGAAGAATTACTTATTGTTCCTGCTGATACCCAAATTCATATGTTTTTATAGAGACCATGTGCATCAGTTTTAATACCGTCTTGTGCTATGTATCTTTTAGAGTAAAATGGTGACAGTGATACTTTGTTTACTTTTATGCCATATATCTCATGCTTTATTGAGCGTATCATATTCATTTCATGGGTGTATTTTTTCTTGCCAAACAATGCATCCTTGAAGTTTTTAAAGTTTATATGTTTTTTTATTACATATTCTTTTACACCCTTTGCTTTCTTGATAATCTGCTCATCCGCTCTCAAAATAGAATATAGCTTGGGTCTTAATCAAACATACTCAGCTATAGCAACACCAGCACATTCGTCTTTCATTTTACCCAATACTTTATTGTTTGTATCATCATGCATTAGGTGATTTTCTGGATAATTACTTAGATCATACTCATCTTTCATTTCAGCCATGTCTTTGTATGCATCATCTGTTCTGATGTCTACCAGTAGGCTGTCAGTGTCTGTGTATAATAAAGTACAGTCATTTCCGTACCTTTTCTTTAGAGTATTATAATACCAATCATACATCATATACTTTGATAAATCCAATACTGACATTCCAACATAAATTGGTTTGTTTAATGTTAATTTTGTTTTGTTTACATGTATTGCTGAAAATTCATCTGAAAATTTTATACGCCTGTTAAAGTTGGGTTTGGCTATTATTTTTCTTATCTTTTAATTTTCAGAGCCGTCAGTTCTGACTAGTTTTATATCTGTCCGATTGCGTAGATTTTCCATTGTTTTGCCAAACACAGAGTTGTTCATAAGTTTGTAAAAATCTGTTTCAAATATTGATTTAGCGTTTTTCCTAAGTTCTGTGTTTAGGTTTATGTATGATGCCATCCATGTTTTCTAATACTCTGTGTATTTTCTTTAGTTTCATACCAAAAAGTAAACACAGTTCCAGGGTTTTGTGATGCATCACACATTTTTCTTTGTCCATAAGATTGGGAACTAGTTGTTCTGTATTTATCACGCTATTATTTTCCAACAGATCTGTCTGGTATTTAGACAACCATTCTTTTTTTTACTGCTAATCTTTCCGGTGCAAGCGGATAGTCATTGTGATATTCATGAAGTTCTTTAGGATATTCCAAATCAACTTCTGCAAAATATCCTTTTCCTTCTTTTGGCTCTGGCAAGGTTTCTGTTTCCACCCACTTGAAGCCAGAACATGGAAGTGGCTGACTCATTGCCGACCCATAAAGATTATTTGCATCCAGATACATTAAAAAGTTGTTTTCCTTGTTAGGGTTATTATCAGCCACATAGGGATTGTTTGCTTTGGCATATCGTTTTGATACCATACTAATTCCACCACGCATAAATAAAGTGCATGTTAATGTCTTTCAAAAGTTCTAATTCTATTTTTGAATGTTTGAGTAAAGCATCCCAAGATAATCCAGGTGATGTGTAGTAATGTAAAGCATCAAGTTTGTATGCACTCATACATGTTTTTCTAAAAGTTTGAAACACATCTGCTAACAGAGTTACATCAGTTTTTAGATATAAATCATGATAGTCTCCAAGAGTTTTACAGTTAAACTCTTCCCATATTTTTTGAGCGTATTCATAATCTCTGGGACTTATACTTCCATCTGAGAGACTACTGTAAAACTTTTCTATAGGCGGTAATTGCGTTTCCTTGAATCTTTCCATACTGTCCATATATTCGTATGGATAAACACCTTTTCGTAAAAGTTCAGTTTTTAGATGTAAATTATGATAGTCTTCAAGAGTTTTACAGTTTAACTCTTTCCATAGTTTTTGAGCATATTCATAATCTTCATAATCTTTGTCTTTAAGCTTTTTACTTGAACTGTAAAACTTTTCTATAGGTGGTAATTGCGTTTCCTTAAATCTTTCCACACTGTCCATATATTCATGCGGGTAAATACCTTTCCGCAGAGGTAAATTTGTTTGTCTAAACTGATTTTTGGTAATTTTAAAATCAGATGTGCCTGATGCATCAACCAATTTTTCCAAAGACGAAGCCATAAACTGAAAGCTATCTAAAAATCTAAGTTGTCCGGCACTAAATGAAATATACTTTTCAGCGTTGTTTGGAATGCATGTAATATTACCTGTCATTTTATGTATTTTTTGCATTATGAGATGACTCATATCCTTTAAGGTTGTGAAATATAACAGGTATAGGTGTTTTGTTTGGTTTTATTTTTAGCTTTAAGTTGCAGTTTTGATGTGCTGCACCTCTATATTCACCTGTAAAATGACAGTGGTCTCTTACTTTACAGTTTTTACCACATTTCCTACCTATTTCATTCTCGCATATCCAGCAGTGTGTTGCTTTTTCATAATCTTCCTCATTTTGTTGTGTCATGATTAATGGTTTTGGTTGATCAAATATATTATTAATGTTGCTCTTTTCACATTCTAAGTGATTTAAAAAGTTTTCAACAACATCTTCACCTCTGTAAATAACAGGTTCTTCAGCTTTGCCATCATATCTGACAACCTGGTATTCAAAACCACAAGCTTCGTGTACATTTGTGATTTCAGATTTCTTTCCAAATTTGATTGATTGCGGTTTGATTATACTTCCAAAATCAGCATATATTGCATAAGGCACAGACATCTGATTTTGATGATTTTTAAATTTTACAGTATTTTTACCTTCTTGCGGTATTTCTATTCTGCAAGAATTTTTGTTGATACCATCACAGTCTTCTTTGTGTTTGGTAAGTAGTCCTTTTCCAGAATAGCCGTGACGACAACGATCGCATAAATAAGTTTTACCGTGATGTTTGTTTCGATAGTAAAGTAATCTATTTAGATTTTTAATCCAGCAATAGTGATATTTTGTTGTTATTGTTTTTGGTTCGTTGGGATAATCATCAGGGTTATAATTGTCATCTATAATTCCTTCTTCATTATTTGGATCGTCTTCGTTCTCTGATTCAACCTCAGTGTCTTCAGATATTAAGATCAAATTAATTCGCTCGTTATCTTTTGGTTGGTCTGATATTTTATATGGAAAAACAGATACCTTTTTATTTTTTCCTGTTATGGTATATCCATAAACGTTGATAGTAAGGTTGTTTTGTTTCTCTACCTTGGATATTTGAAAAATTGGAGTGGGATAATCAATACCCACTTTCTTTAAAAACTCTGTACTAGGATAATTTGATAATCTATCAGAATTCTTTTTAGCTGGATTCAAAGCTGAATTTATTGCATTTTTCAAACATTGATCATCATTGTTTTTCACATTTATAATTGCTTTCTTATCAGCTACTGCTTTGGGTAAAGAAATATATGAAGAACCTTTTAACGGCTCGTACTTTGCAATATTTAAGTAAAACGTAACACAGTAATCAATTTCTAATCCGGATGCTGTGTTTGTAAATCTTTCAAGGCTCTCTTGTATATTTGCAGATGATTTATCGTAAGACTCATTTATTTTTTCAGAGTTTAAGATTGCATTTTGTTCGCTGTGTAATACTGCTGTGGTGTATTTTTTGGTAGCACCATCGTCTTTAAATCGTCTTTAAATAGATTTACAGTGAGACCTAATTGAAACTTAATTCCATTCATCTTTGTCAGCTCTTTGCTTATTTGTTTCGTGATAATGGATTTTTTATCACGCAAAAACAATTTCTTAAATATAAAATAATATAAACAAAAAAGGTAATGGAAAGTAATGTTTGTCAATTTCTTAAAATTGGATTACATAATCCATGTAAAAGCAAGCCAACAAAAGATTCCGATTATTGCAGTTTGCATAAATATAGATTAAAAACAAGTCATGTGTTACCGTGCCTAAAATGTAAAAAAGGCACTTCTGCAAGATATCAAGTATGTGTTGGTTGTGGTGCTCATTCGATTAGAATGAAACACGAATACTGGAAGTTAAAGTCGTACAACGCTGAGTGTCTCCGATTTAGATGTATTGCGGTTTAAAACATATTTTATTAATTTCGTGTTTATTTGTTGATTTTACTGAAATTCTGATAACAAATCGACAAATTTGTTTTGTATTAAAGAAACATTTTATATTTTTAGGGGTGTAATTTTGATAACTTTGCAATCTTCACTACCCCTATTTTAAAAAAGTTTGTTAACCTAAGTTTTAATGTTTAACCTCTATTTTGTAATAAAATTTAAACATCCAAATTTAAAACATTTTCACAATTCAATCTTAAAATCTTGGGTTATTTAGCGCCTGTCACATGCTAAATAACCAGTTTAATTGACTCAATTTTCAGTAAACTAAACACTGTTTGGTGATTTTAGATTATTTGGGGTAATTTGGGTTTTGAGCCAGAACACCCGAAATACATATATATCCGTTAAAGGAAAAACTATCATTCAACCGGAACGCTGCGATGATATGCTAAACTAGGCTTAATACTGATCATCCTTGCCATGTGTAGCTGAAATCTGGCCAGGGGTTCAGGAGAACAGGTCCGGACAAAATTTATGTAGTAAACACTTTAATGGACCAATACACACCAATCGTCTTTCAACCGGAACATGGTATCGATATGCCCAACTAGGCTTGATACTGATAATCTGCGACATCATTGCCAAGTTCCGTTGCAATCCGACCGGGTTTCAGCAGAACTAATCCATACAGATGTTGTGTATTAAAACCTTAAAGGGCATAACTCCGCCAAAAATCATTCAACCAGAACAAGCTGACGATAAGCACAACTAGGCTTGGCACTGATCAGCCCTGTGAAGCTTTGCTGAAATACGGCAAAATGAATAACTTATCATAACAATCTGGTAAAGTTTGATAAAGATCGGATGAAAAATGAAGGTGCTAAAGAGTTGACATCAAAATGTAAACACATTTTTCAATTAATTCAAGGGCCATGATATTTGAACTTGAATATTAACAGTTTGACAAAGTTTGGTAAAGGTAAGATGCACAATGGAGGCGCTAGAGTGTTGACAAAACAAAAAAAATTGTAATTCAAGGGCAATAACTCCGGTGTTACTATTCTGATCTGGCTGGTTTTCAAAATCGTCCAAGCTTTTATTGATATTAATAAATCGGGTAAAGTTTGGTAAAAATTGGATGAAAAATGGAGGCGCTAGAGTTTTGACAATACAAAATATAGCAATTTTTGTTAATTCAAAGGCAATAACTCCGGTGTTACAGGTCCGATATGGCTGGTTATCAAACCCTTCCGAGCTTTCATTGATATTAATAGTCTGGTAAAGTTTGGTAAAGATCGGTGTTTTGGCCAGTAGAGCTAAACATGAAATGCCGCAGAAAAAATATTTTTGTCATCCAAGTAAAACCTTGACCTTTGATGTACTGACTTGATTTTTGGACACAACGCATCTTCTCATTTCAAAATTATGATTTTTTCGGATGGACGGACGAGCCGTGCGATTACTCCTCCCTACCGTGGCATAATAAAAACAACATTCAATGTAAATCTCAAGGTCTGAGACGTTTAATCCAAACTTACCTAATGGCAAAGACTGTTTATACTATATAAGTTGGTATCCAAACAAGGTTGAATGTATCCAAACAAAATTTCATGGGACACCCTCATCATCCATACTGTACACATGTTCTGAAAATAAAATTGATTTCTATTGATACATCCGTCATGTGCAATAAATATTTAAATTTAAACTTTAAACTTTAAACTTTATTATTTGATTAAACGCCTATTTCTACATACAAAGTATACATTCAATGGCGTTGTACAATGATTAAAATACATGAAAATTAGTAAATAAAATGCATGTCATATAAAACAAATTATTACTCAGAAACAACAATGTTAAGCATTATATCAAAGGAATTCATGGAAATAGAAACTTATATATACATGGAAGAAAAATATTATACTGCATAGAATGAAAATCCAAAGTACGCAAATACTATACAAAAATATACTGTTTCTAACTCAAATAATTTTTAATAGAGTTGCGATAGGAATATCATAATAAAGAAATCAATAATCGCTTTATTACACACAACAGTCATATCCCATGAAGCACACTGCTCTTAGAAAAGAGAATAATAGTCTCTGAAAAAATGAGTCTTTAACTGCTTCTTAAAAATGTCCACAGTTTCACTCTGTCTGATTTCAATGGGAAGTTTATTCCACAATCTCGGACCTACTGTGCTAAAGCTTCTATCTGCAAAAGTCTTATTTTTTTAAATTATACACTGTACAGGTACAGTTGTAGATATTAACCTGTTTTCAAAAGAAATATTGAGGTAATTTGCTAAAGCTGTTTCAGTACGAAAGGCCAAACACAAATACACACTGTGTGTTTACCTTAAGCAGCTTGAAAAAGTGGTAGGGAGGGATTTATTTTTAGAATCCCTGCCGGTCAAGAAAAATAAATGAAGATAAACTGATAATTATTATTAATAACTTTGTTTAAAAAAAATTAATACATACATGTATGTTGGTTAAATGCCATTTTATGTTAATTTTCAGCATATTTCAGGCTATATAATAGGCTGGTCGATGTTTAGTTGTGAAGGCAGACCACCCACTTTTTCCTCGGGGGTAGAACCAGTAGTACTGTATCAGGGCCCGAATTTAGCATTTTTTTCAACTGGCGTCTTTTTTCCAGTTGATAAAAAATGAACCGACATCTTATAGCTCACTCTGGCAAACCATACACAATATATCTTTTACTTATCATTTTGACTGGTCTTTTATGCCTATAAACTATACTATGCCTAAATAGTTTTACTTTCTATTAATATTCTTAACTAGAAGGCTGTTAAGCACTTGCATAATATTGCCTGTGCTTCAAAAGTTGACTGGCATTTTGAAAAAATGACTGGAAGAAATTACTGGCCAGAAAAACAGCTTAAATTTGAGCCCTCCAGCATATATTAGAATTGACACTAAATACTTTGAACCAGAAACAATAATTTAATCTAACTTTGGAATACGACCGTTATGTCCTTTCTGACCCAACAGATGGTCCAAGTCCTATAGTAATACGGAACCATCTGGGCATTTAATAAGTAAAACAAACGCATGCATGCACTTACTAAACTTCAACTTCTGGTGAACCCAAAATATTGAAACTGACTCTACAACTCTGTATAATGTAGTAATGCTCACAGAAACAACACCATTTTGCATACAGTCCAGCGATACAAATGAAGGACCATCCAAACAATTGTAAAATACTTTTTTCAGCCCATCATATCAGAACCGTGTATAAATGTTTTTTCTATATTGCTTATAGAGCGAAAATCAGTTGTTTCGTGCACATTGTCATGTTGACTAAGTTTCATCTAAGTTGCTCTCATCTAGAAGTGGTAAGTTCTGATTTAATCTCAATGTTACATGTACATGGAATCACAGATCCTATCTGGACCAGTGAAGTAGTCAAAATATCACATGTCACCTTAACTCATCCTTCTGAATTCTCTTTCAAATTTGCATTGATAAAAGATTCATAAAGGTTATGTCTCCCCACATCTCTTAAACCGTTATAATTTCTAACTCGGTAGTTGAACATTTTCACTTAATCATAAACACTTTTTCTGCCAATAGATATCAGTTAACCACTCATAAAAGTGTTGTTAGTTAAGGAAGTACAGCCGCCATATTTGTTTCTATCAATTATCTTGGGTACCGATTCCAGTGTAATGGTAAAATCTGAAATTATAGGCGTACTAGACAAAACGTCTTGCCAATAGTGGTAAAAACGAAAGAGCAACAACAATGTAATAAATCAAAGATGTTTGTTTTGTATTTTGAGATTTTGATTGATGTGATCACCATGACTATTTAAAAAAAAATCTTCGTCGTGTTCATAAAATCAGGAAAAAAATATTTTTCAGGAGGAAGGACTCCTCCCAATTTAAAATTTTCAATATCCTTAATAATAATTAATATACCTTAATGATAATTAAGAAAAGGGGGCTTCTTGTGACATAATGTCCCCTTATTAAGTAAAATTAATTATTAATTTTATTAAAAGAATCAATTTTTAAAATGGCAAGATGTTTTACCAAGTACATTCCATTTTATCATATTTATAAGGAGATAACGTGACCAGATATTTTGAGAAAAAACGCATAGGTCTATGACGTCATATGCATGCTTTCCATGTAGTAGACTCACTTTGTTTTTTGCAGGGTTTTTCGCTGTTATTTTTAAATGGAAGTATTAAATGTGATACTTAAAATTCTTCATAATACCAAGTTTTATGAATTCAAATGAAAATAAAATGGAAATAATCCGTAAAAAGGACATTTACTTCACTTTGGTAAGCTGACAGTATGACACGCACCATTTGTAACAAAAACAAGAGGTCAATGACCTTGAAGCTCTACTGATTGATTTTGATTTCAGGAAGTAGTCGCTACAAACTGGTTTTTTGAAAATCTATTTTTAGCCGTGGTGGCCATCTTGAATATCCGGCCGACCTGAAATTTTGCTAGGATCAATAAGACTTCAAGAGCAACATTCCTGTGAAGTTTCATGAATATCCGTCAAGTAGTTTCAGAGGAGTAGTCGCTACAAGTTATCATTATATAACTCTATGTAAACAAACATGGTCACTGGCAGCCATGTTTAACGTCGAATCAAAATAATGTTCGACTTGAATAACTATCATGTCATGCTGATCATTTTAGAAAAAGTCCCATATCAATATCACTTATAGTTTTCAAGAAGTAGTCGCTACAAACTTGTATTTTGAAAATCTATTTTTAGCCATGGCGGCCATCTTGAATTTCCGGCCGTCCTGAAATTTTGCAAGGATCAATAAGACATCAAGAGCAACATTCGTGTGAAGTTTCATGAAAATCCGTCAAGTATTTTCAGAGGAGTAGTCGCTACAAGTTATCATTATATAACTCTATGTAAACAAAGATGGCCACTGGCAGCCATGTTTAACGTCGAATCAAAATAATGTTCGACTCTGATAACCATCATGTCATGCTGATAATTTCAGAAAAAGTCCCATATCAATATCTCTTATAGTTTTCAAGAAGTAGTCAAGAGCAACATTCCTGTGAAGTTTCATGAAAATCCGTCAAGTAGTTTCAGAGGAGTAGTCGCTACAAGTTTTCATTATATAACTCTATGTAAACAAAGATGGCCGGCAGCCATGTTTAAAGTCGAATCAAAACGATTTTCGACAAGGACCAACATCATGTCATGCTGATCATTTTAGAAAAAGTCCCATAGCAATATCCCTTAGAGTTTTCAAGAAGTAGTCGCTACAAACTTGTTTTTTAAAAACCTATTTTTAGATTTGGCGGCCATCTTGGATTTCACATCTACATGAATTTTTGCTAGGATCAACTAGACTTCATGGGCAACATTTCTGTAAAGTTTCATGAAAATCCATTCAGTAGTTTCAGAGGAGTAGTCGCTACAAAAAAAAGTTTACGGACAGACAGACGGACGGACCGACGGACGGACGACGGACGCCGCACCACGGCATAAGCTCTGCTGATCTCTGATCAGTAGAGCTAAAAACTCCAACATGGCCTTTTTTCAAATCATTATTCTATCAAAGAGGTTTAATTTCTAAATCATATTTAGCATTTTTAAAGCATTTTACTGTAAACTCAGAATTTGGCATGTCAATACATTAAATATTACAATTGTATCATGTATTTATTTTCTTTACAATACATTTTTGAACTGAATCAAATTAGATGTTCTTTCATGACTCATCAACACATTATAGGTTATTTACAGCCACCCCAGAGAGAGGGGAAGGATACATAGGAATCCAGGAACCTGCCCTTCTCTTACTATCAAATAGATTCCTAAGGTTCTTTAATGTTCTTGGAGGATAGACTCCAAAACATGGGACCGCATGTATAAGAACAGACTTTATTTTGTGTTTGTTTTATAAGCTCAAAGTAACAGTGTCCCTTTAAATAGAAGAAGTATTTTAGCAAACTAATGCTTGTCAACATTAAACATTTTAGGTGCTAAACCTTTAAATATAAAATTGTCTTTATTTTTTTTGTCACTGAATCATTATTATCATTAACCATTTTTTTTTTTTAATTAATTTTTTCATTTTTTCTGCAATTAAGTGAGGAAGTGTCGATTCTTACGGATGGTGGGAAGTGTACAGCGGTTCTACCCAGGAAAAGTGGGTGGTCTGCCTCCACCACAAAAAATGGAACGTCATGTATATATAACCTTACATGTGTTGAAAATGACGTAAAACACCATACAAACAAACAAGGTTTCTGCAATTAACTCTTTGGTTTAAACATATTTATTTCCAGAATCTTTACCCATTTTGGATATCGAGGGGTCAGTGCAAAACTATTGTAACTAATATGAATAAAGAAGGAGATACAACAGTTCTGCACTGAACCCTCGATATATAGCAATTAAAAAGTCCAGGGGCATGTTTTATTAAACATCTTTCGATAAGTCTCAAATTTTAAAATCATTCACTTGTTTTCACCTTAGCATTTAATGTAGACAATTTTATGTACACGTAGTGCAGAAATATCACATGTACAAGAAAATGAAATGAAATCACGTTTATTTGAAAAGTGTAATTCATAGTGAAGCATTTAAGAAATTGATTTACGATCAAAATGGTCGTAAGTTGTTTCATAAAACGGGGCCCTGTTGTTTACATTTAAATCTGCACAGTTGTTTTATGGTGTTCATCAAATTTGCTTTGGCCGTTTGTTTCACTAAGATCTTGGATGAATTCGGCAATTATAAAACAGTGATAAGCAACTGCTGCACCATTTACAGAGATATTACCCTCGATTGTCAAAATAAGAAAATCTTATTTAAGCAATAAGAAATATGAAAAAGGTGATTTCTGATTATTTAAGCAGCAACTTTAGTAAACAGCTTATGGTTTTCACCAATTTTGGTTTTCACCAATTTTGATTTAAAATTTGTTTTAATAAGATCTTCCAACTTGTTTGAAAACTATCAAAATCGAGACCTATGTGCAAGAGTCATTTCCCTTGACGGAGTAAAATGTTGGCCCATAGCTTCTGAACCGCTTCAGATAATGTGGTTAAACTTTAGGTGTGCATGCATCATTTAAGAAAGTTGACCCACGTTCAATATTAGGTCATTAGGTCAAGGTCATGCATTTAAGGCTCAGGTCTGTAGTTACATTAAAGGAGTTGATGCACTATTTTCAAACACTATTTATTTTAAAGGGCTCTGAAAAACTTAAAAAAACTGAACACATTATCAAAATGCCATGAAATAAAGGAGATATGACCTATTGAAAATTTGCAAACAAACATAAATGGAGGTGGTCATCTTGGAACGATGACATCATCGCGCCTTTTTACCAAATATGGCATATTGACAAAATATATTTTAAAGCAAAGAAAATCATTGCAAATTGATTAAAACTTAATATACAGATGTAAAATGTTTAAATTGTATGCTTATTTTTATTTGCAATGATTTTCTTTGCTTTAAAGGGGTTGATGCACTATTTTCAAACAGGATTTATTTAAAAGAGCTCTGAAAAACTTGGAAAAAAATGAAAGAATTATCAAGATGTCATGAAAAGTAAAGGAGATGTGACCTATTAAAAATTTGCAAAGAACATAAATGGAGACGGCCATCTTTGAACGATGACATCACCGCGCCGTTTTACCATATATGGCATATTGACAAAATGTATTTTAAAGCAAAGAAAACCACTGCAAATTGATTAAAAATAAATATACAGATGTAAAATGTATACATTTTAGTATTATTTTTCATTTGCAGTGATTTTCTTTGCTTTAAAAGACATTTTATCAATATGCCATATATGGCAAAATGGTGCGATGACGTCATCGTTCAAAGATGGCCGCCTCCATTTATGTTTCTTTGCACATTTTCAATAGGTCATATCTCCTTTATTTTTCATGGCATTTTGATAATTCTTTCAGCTTTTTTCAAGTTTTTCAGAGCCCTTTTAAATAAGCAGTGTTTGAAAATAGTGCATCAACCCCTTTAAAAGACATTTTTTCAATTTGCTATATATGGTAAAAAGGTGCGATGATGTCATCGTTCCAAGATGGCCGCCTCCATTTATGTTTCTTTGCAAACTTTCAATAGGTCATATCTCCTTTACTTTTCATGGCATTCTGATAATTCTTTCAGCTTTTTTAAAGTAAATTTTGTTTGAAAAAAGTGCATCAACCCTTTAAAATCCTCTTGAGATAGTTCAGATAATGGGATTAAAACAATATATATGTTTTATCAATGAATGGTGTGGGAAAAAAGTCTCCGTATTAACAAATGGAAAAATAGTAACAAGAAAAGGTGCAATTGGTCCAAACTTCATTTTATTTTTTCATCAATTTGTACAAAACTACCTTAAAGATGATCCTCTAGCTAACAATAATCTGTAAATACATACATCCTGGTTTTACAACAGCTTGGAGTCAGATAAACGTGCATACAAAACAGAGTTGTTCAGGAGCTTAATAAATGGGAGTTATCTGTTTTTTTGTTCGAGAATTAACAACTGAATAAAACAAAGCAATCACAGAGTGGTAACAAGAAATGAACGATACATTACAAAATTCAAGTTAGTTCGACAATGAGCCACATGTACACTCAGTGGTGTGAACGGGTTCTATGGATGGCCTGTCAATATGAACCATGCTGATAATTCTCACAAGTCTTTACAAACACTTGGTACAACAATCATTTTTTTTACATTTTCATCTTCATCTAAATATACACAAAATAGTCAATACATCAATGTCTGATTTTGAAGACAAATCCTTAGTGTTGTTGCACACGTTAATATTACTCTAGTGTGAAGAGACTGTGGGATATATGGAGAATGGTTAGAAGAAAAGATGGACGGATACATTGATTGCCAAACATAGATTAAATGTGAACTGATGTAGGATCAACTTAAAACATTCATAAATAGATAAAGTAGAAGAGTGAACTTGACATTCAAACAGACATACGTAGACATATATAGATGAAATGTAACGTTATGTAGTGTGAACTTGACATTCAAACAGACATACATAGACAGATATAGATGAAATGTAACTTTATGTAGAATGAACTTGGCATTCAAACAGACATACATAGACAGATATAGATGAAATGTAACGTTATGTAGGTAACTTGACATTCAAACTGACACAAGTAGACAGACATAGATGAAATGTAACATTATGTAGAGTAAACTTGACATTCAAACAGACATACATAGACAGATATAGATGAAATGTAACGTTATGTAGGTAACTTGACATTCAAACTGACACAAGTAGACATATATAGATGAAATGTAACGTTATGTAGAGGGAACTTGACATTCAAACAGACATACATAGACAGATATAGATGAAATTAACGTTATGTAGAGGGAACTTGACATTCAAACAGATATACGTAGACAGATATAGATGAAATGTAACGTTATGTAGTGTGAACTTGACATTCAAAATGCCATGTTATTGTCAAGTAAGCAAACAAAGTGATTTGGTTGAAACATGTGTACAGAATATAGGGTAATGACAAAGAATGGAGTCTCATGTGTACAGAATATAGGGTTATGACAAAGAATGGAGTCTCATGTGTACAGAATATAGGGTAATGACAAAGAATGGAGTCTCGGTAAACACAAGTTTCATTGGAGAGCAATAACGATGGGATGGGTACGATAATTAGTCAACCATCTAAAACTAGATACACATCATGTCTGAGAATCGTATATATAACCCATTGGTAGGTTGGAGAAAAACTGTCTTCAGGTCTTTTTGTTCATCTCCAATTTACTCATTTCATTCTCAGACTTTTTGTGGGTCTAGTGACTGGTCTTAAACGCTGCATGCATGTCCCTTCAGTCCGGCAATAGTGGGGTCTTGACTCACTAGACTGATAACTTCAGACATGCTGTAGTTAGGGGTTGACCACTAGTCCAAGAACATCGGGCATGCTGAAGTTAGGAGTTGACCCCTAGTCCAAGAACGTCAGGCATGCTGTAGTTAGGGGTTGACCACTAGTCCAAGAACGTCGGGCATGCTACATCTGGGGCTCTGACTCTTAGAGAAACCAAGTGTAGTTTTAGTTCTGCATCTTACTCAATAATGAAGTAATTCACACTTCTTCATCTAAGGCAATTTCAATTTCGAGATATGTAGAGTCAATGTAGGTTTTACATCTGAGAGGACCGTTCCTATATCTATAAAACAAAAGGCAGTTTGTCGCATTTTAAGGCGAAAACGGACACAATGGTCATTCTAAAAATAAGCGTCATAGTTGACAACGTGGGCATCCGATGGACAACTGAATAAATATTAATTATGAATCCCTGATCTTTTGTATTATTACACAGTCTCACTAATTCACATGGAAATTCAAACATATAAATATATTAAACACGTTACACAATGCCATAACGCCACTTTATACAAAAACCTAAAAAACTCGAAAAATGATTTTTGGAATTCGTAAGTCCAGTTGGAGAAATGGGACTGGATTTTCGAGTTATTCATGCTGACAATTTTAAATTTCCTAATTACACAAAAAATTTAAGGTTTGCTGTTGTGGTTACTAATTCACTGAAAACAGTCTATTAATTCATTTTAGAATTATTTTATTATTAGAATTTTGTGTTTCAAGAACCTCATTACTCAATGTCCAGTAAAACCTCAGTGTGTTCTGAGAATGTAATGAGCTTTAAATTAACTACTGGTAGTTTCATTGGTCCAATTTTTTATCACTGAGCCAATCAGAATGCTGCATTCATATTTTCATTTGGTTGTTTCTATCATGACATCACTTTCTGGTATTATGACATCACACCCTGGTATTATGACATCACGTCATGCTCTTATGACATCACATCATGCCATTATAATTTAACTCGGTGTGTTCTCAGAACTGAATGAGCCTTTAAATTGCTGTGAGAAACAGATTAAGACTGTTTGTTGAGTAATGAGTTTCTTGAAACCAAGAATCACAAATTTCTAAAAATAAAATGATATAATAGTCTGTTTGAATTAGAAGGATATTAACTATGAGGTTAACTATTTGTATCTGCTGATCGGTGTTGATCATAGCAGTGTTTTCAAGGTCATGTGTGTTGAATATTATAAAATTACCTATGTAGTCCACTCAATGTACACAACAAGCCATTTTAAAGGGACACACTGCAATCTTGATTTTTTTTTTAAAACTCGGGGCGTCATGTTAGGTTATCTACAAACTGAAATTATTAATATTAATTATAAGAATAATTCACAGAAAATTTGTTTTTACATATTACCTATTGTCGATTTTATTGCACCAGTAATTTATTTAAAGCTATGGTAGAGCAACAACAAAGAAAAATTGGAACTCAAAATTTATTAATTATATACAAGCAGGTTTCAAGTCAAAATGTTACTGTATTTAATAAATCGAGATGCTATTTTTGATGCCTGATAAAAACTACAAGATTGCCACGTGTCCCTTTAACATGCAAATTGTTACTACAAGTTACGGCCTTGCAACATTTAGCTATAAAACATTTAATACATGTATAATTATTCACACAAATCGAAAAATACAATTTTAAAAACAGTGTTCATATACACACACAAATTAAATTATCACGCCTAAACTACAGTTTTATTTACAGAATTCAAACAAATTCATTGGAGGAGACAATACACACATTAGATATGAGAATAATTTAAAGGCAAGGTTTGTTATTACACAAGTTCAATACCAGCTAATCTCACACTTAATTGTTACATCAGTTAGTTTTTCTGAAAAAGCATTTTTAATCCTCATCAAAGACGTGTATGCGTAAAGATGCATTTTTATCGATCGTCAAATATATCCTACACAGGTGTACCATAATTAAAAAAAAACGTTAAGCAATTAGTATAGTGAAAATGAACAGCGAAAATTACAGCTTTTCATTCACAACTTTCTCATGACAAATATTGTAACAGTAAAGGTTGCCCGTGCTGAACATTATAACAATAATTGTTGCCCGTGCTAAATATTACAACAGTGAAGGTTGTTTGTACCTACATCATGTGACCGGGAAAACCCACTGAGTCATATTTCGGAGTAAGTTTATACAGAAAACCTATAATGCATCCATACATATTAATACTGTGGTAAATAGTGTAAATGGAGCCTATCTATACTACGTCTAAGTTCCTCATACATTGAAGGGTAGTTTAACCAAAGTATACTGAAATCTAGCAGTCATGCAACCATTTTTTACATGTACGCTATTATTGGATATGCATGCATACAAGTATTCTGGAAATTTTATTTCCTTATAAGGGCATTCTAGTCATATAAAGCTAGGTCAAGTTGGGAGTGGCACTCATAGGAAGGCTGATGATATATGACCTACTCGATTCATACGAAGGCTGATCTCTGACCTACACGCCTCATAGGAAGGCTGATCTCTGACCTACACGCCTCATAGGAAGGCTGATATCTGACCTACACGCCTCATAGGAAGGCTGATATCTGACCTACACGTCTCATAGGAAGGTTGATGATATATGACCTACTCAATGTATAGAAAGGCTGTTACCTAACCAACATGCCTCATAAGAAGGCTGATATCTGACCTACACACCTCAAAGGCTGATATCTGACCTACCAGACTCAGAGGAAGGCTGATGATATCCGAGTTACCCGCCTCATCAGTCCTACAAACATGTCTAAGTTTCCCAAAATTTGCCTTTTTTCTCATCTGGGAGGTCATAATTACCCATTAAATTGGAATGACAAGCCTCTCCACAAGTATAATTTATTGCCAGGATCAGGTTACCAGTACCGGTCAGTGGTCAGCTGTTTTTCTGAGATATTCTCTGGCTTCCTATTTTTCAATTCATTTAGAACTGAGGGTTGTATGTTTTTACTTAAATGTTTATGGATCATTATTGTAAGAATTTCTCAAACACATTTGCATTGTACTTTTTAATTAGAATTAAATAGTTATATTTTATCAAATTAGTACATCAAGAAGTATTTAAATCCATTGTCTAATAAAGAAAGATGCCTGTCATTTGTCTTATTTAGGTAAATCAGTAAAATGATGTGCAGTGTAATAATTATGACTTTGAGAACACTCAACTTAATAACCTCACACTTTTTTTAAAAAAAAAATCACGTCCTACATTGTTAGAAGTACGAACTTGAAACATTGATATATATGATAAGAATATATGTGTAATTATGCAAGGATTTATTAACATTTTCTTACCTCTCCAGGGGACATGCTTGGTGTGTGTGTGGTGGGAGTGGGAGTTGTTTTACATTAAAAGTACAATAACTCATACATGCTTAAAGGGACACATGACAATCTTGAAGTTTTTATTAAGCATTTAAATTAGCGCCTCGATTTATTAATCCAGTATAATTTTGACTTTAAAACTGGTGAATATAATTAAATATTCTTCTTATTCTACCGCAGTTTTCAATTTATTGGTGCAATATTCTTAACAGTTAGTAATGAAAAAATTATTTGCTTTATTCAATTTTTATAATTAATATTCATAATTGAACAAATGCAAGTTATGAAGAAAAACTAACAGGATGCCGCGATTTTTTTAAAAAATCTAGCTTGCTGTGTGTCCCTTTAACTGTATGAGTATGAAATTGTCTATGTATTATCATTTGCTCAATTATCAATACATATATAACATTGTTTTTTGGTATCTCTGTTTTTTGGTATCTCTAAGTGTTATAATATTGAAAATACGGTCCAGACAAGCATTTTCTATGACAGAGGTACGCGACACACCGTTATCCAAAGATGTATTCACATAGCAAGTTTGGTATCTCTAAGTGTTATAGTATTGAAAATACGGTCCGGACAAGCATTTTCTATGACAGTGGTCACATGTCAAGGTCAAGTTCACAGTGACCTTATTTTGGTACGCGACACACCGCTATCCCAATATGTATCAACATACCAAGTTTGGTATCTCTAAGTGTTATAGTATTGAAAACACGGTCCAGACAAGCATTTTCAAAAGTCCGTAAATTGCAATAATATAAAAATATATTGCAAGATATAACGTTACTTCATCAACTCAGTTCATCACAAGATAAAACGTTCTTTCTCTCTTTTTAATTCAACTTCGAACTTTCACGGCAGTGTAGCAAGATCATCACTTCTGGGATTGCATTTGGATTTCCTAAAATAAAATGTATTAATGGAATTATAAGTATCTGCATGCTTTTTTAATCTTACAAGATTGTCCATCATCAGAATCAAAACGCAATCTCTTATGCTGATGTTTTCGTTTTTTTAACCGGCACTGGAATTGTATGTCATTGGATTTTTTTTCAGGTATGTGTTGTAGTAAGTCTTTTCATTATGTGCCTTTTTCTTTATTTTTTGTTCAGCAAATGGAAGAGATTGTGTCATGCCACTTGTGGAAGTAAGGTGGAAGACTGTAGAAACTGAATGGTAGTTCATTGAAAGTTCGTTTGTGTTCTGATCTTGTATAATTCCAAAGTATGATTTGTTTAAAACATTTAATAATGAATCGTAGTGACTATACAATCTTGTATATTTTTTAGTCAAAAGCAATTCTTTGTCATCAGCCTTTTGCATTGTGTATTTGTTAATGAAGTTGTCAAATAAAATTTGACCAATTAATGGTGTCTCTATGTACCATTCCTGAAGAATATCAAACGATTTTATAAACAGGGGTTTGCAAATATCTGTGCTGTAACAATGTAAACACTTTTGTATATCCTCAAAAAAAAGTTCATCTTCTATGTTGTCATTTTTCCAAACGTAAATAATTTTCTGAAGTAATTTTTCTGATAAGACAGCATCTCTCATCTTGAAGCGCATATGTTCACCATCACCATCAATGAATTTGTTGTATTTGAAAAGAATGTTATACCAGCGCAATTTTCACCATGATCCTTTTCAATAAATGATCTCACTGCAGTCACAACATCGGAAACCGAGTCTTCCTTGTCTTTTTGAATTTCAATATAAACATGTATTGACGGACTATGGTTGCATACCTTAGTGCAATCTACACAAAACACACCATTGACAATTGTCTAATCTGGCAAAGAATCACTAATTTGAATTTCGAGAATTGATGGATTGTGTCTTTGTTTACCAGAGATACAAATAATGTCATCTGTATCTGCAAGTTCTTTCCGTTTTACCCTAGTATTAATTTCACTTCTTGATTGTTTAACAAGAGTTTGAGCAACATCATTCGTTTTTTCCAGTGTTTCAAAGAACATTAACTTCTTTAAAAGCATGCTTTCATAACTCTCCGTGGCTAAGTCAATAGTGTGTGTCCGCATAAAATGGATTTCAAAGAAGCAAATCGTCTTCCATTCTTCTACAGAGAAATCAATTTTATAACCTATATTCAAAGTTGAAATTGTGCTTCTATTAAAATATTTTCTATTAAATCTCTATTTAGGAATGGTGCTTTGGAGACAGCAGTGTATATATCTTTAACAGAGTTGAGCGAGTTTTGATTGTCTGGTTTTCTAGTGATTTGCTTTTGAATTTGTTTCGAGATTTTAGCACAAATATCATAATTTTCAACATGAGCAAAAACAAACCGGATAACGCTTTTGACACTAAAGACAGGATTTCCATGGACATGTTTGTCTTCCTTTTAGCCACTTGAATATATTGCTGGTTTTAATTTTAGCCTCTGTTGGAAGTCTATTGCTGTTTAAATATTCTTTTAGATCACTAAATGTTATCCATTCTCCGGAATCATCATAGTTAATTTTTAACTCCTTTAAAGCAGGAATTAGGAAGGCCATTTTGCAACCAGAACAATCTGTAACTAAAATCAAAATAAAAACATTATTTTAAACTTTCCGTAGTTCCTCTCAGCCACTTTTTACCCATTATTTTAAAGTTGATTTGTTCATTGCAAATCAAAATTAATGAAAACTTATGGAAAACTGATTTTATGTTATAATTCTAGAAGTGTATTCTATGAATGAATGAATGAAAGTCTTTATTTATCGAGGGTGACCCAATTAGTTTATACTAATCTTCCTTGGGGCCCTCTATAACAAATACATGATACAAAATACAAGAAAGGCAAGATACATAAGATATATGTAAACATAATAACATTGTTGGTGGTGGTAGTTTGAACAATATTTACACAATAATAAGATGAGATGATATCTATATCGAGTTTAATGTTGTTTTTCCTTTATCCATTTCATGCAGTTGTTTGTAAAACGTTTCATTGTTGCACACTTCTGAATGTGCTCTGGAATATTATTCCATAAAATGGTCCCGGAGTAAGACATGCTGCCCTTGAAAAGTTCCCGATTAGGCTTAGGAATACTTAAATTAGTATCAGTTAGTGATCGAAGACTTCTGTCAGTTGAATTACGAGTAGTAAACATATCGGAAATATATGAAGGGGCAGTATTGTTCGAAACTCTATACATGAATTTGGCCTTTTGAAGTATAATTCGCTGATCAATTGTGAGGCAATTTAGTTGTTCCATAGCGGCTTGAAAAGTAATATACTGTTCACCTAAAATAACGTGACATGCCCTTTTTTGCATTATTAAAAGGCTGTTGATATGTTTTCGACTTGTGTTACCCCAGATTACATTACAAAAGTCTAGATGTGGCTGTATGTAAGCTTTATAGAAAATAATTCGATAATTCAAAGGAATAAAATATTTTATTCTTGACAGTAACCATACATTTCTGGCTATTTTTTTCTTAATAAACAATATGTGGTCATCCCATTTTAAATTTTCATTTATATTTACTCCTAAAATTTTATCACCGGTAGTAATCTGTAAATCAATGTCATTATAGCGCAAAGAAAATGATTTATCTTCTAATCTGGCACGTCGATGTGGTGTGGTTACAAAAAGGACTCGTTTTTGACGCATTTAATACCATACCGTTATGCAAGCACCAGACTTTCAAAATATCAAGAGCTTTCTGTAGATTTATTACTATTATATCTTTGGATTCGTTTATTTCTTATATGGTAGTATCGTCTGCATACATATCTGTACTAGAAACAATGCCATTCAGTTCAAGGGGAAGGTCATTGATGAACACCAAAAACATTAAAGGTCCTAGTATGGACCCTTGAGGTACCCCACACGTTATTGTTTGTTCCTTAGAAAGAGCACCTTTCAAAGATACGACTTGTTTCCTATCTGACAGGTAAGATTTGAACCATTGCAGTGTAAGCTCGCCACATTTATATAACTTTATTTTTTTTTCTACAAACAGACATTTGGAAAGGTTAACTTTCATAATAGGCATAGGCCATTTTGCCATATATAATAATCATACACATGTAATCTCATATGAGAATCGTGATTCTTCTATAAAAGGAGCCACATATAATAATCATACACATGTAATCCCATATGAGAATCGTGATTCTTCTATAAAAGGAGCCACATATAATAATCATACATGTGTAATCCCATATGAGAATCGTGATTCTTCTATAAAAGGAGCCACATATAATAATCATACACGTGTAATCTCATATGAGAATCGTGATTCTTCTATAAAAGGAGCCACATATAATAATCATACACATGTAATCCCATATGAGAATCGTGATTCTGCTATAAAAAGAGCCACATATAATAATCATACACATGTAATCTCATATGAGAATCATGATTCTTCTATAAAAGGAGCCACATATAATAATCATACACATGTAATCCCATATGAGAATCGTGATTCTTCTATAAAAGGAGCCACATATGAATGAATGAATGAATGAATGAATGTTAGTCTTTATTTACAGAGGGTTACCCAATTAGTATAAACTAATCTTCCTTGGGGCCCTCTATAATAATCATACACATGTAATCCCATATGAGAATCATGATTCTTCTATAAAAGGAGCCACATATAATAATCATACACATGTAATCCCATATGAGAATTGTGATTCTGCTATAAAAGGAGCCACATATAATAATCATACACATGTAATCTCATATGAGAATCATGATTCTTCTATTAAAAGGAGCCACATATAATAATCATACACATGTAATCCCATATGAGAATCGTGATTCTTCTATAAAAGGAGCCACATATAATAATCATACACATGTAATCTCATATATGAATCATGATTCTTCTATAAAAGGAGCCACATATAATAATCATACACATGTAATCCCATATGAGAATCGTGATTCTTCTATAAAAGGAGCCACATATAATAATCATACACATGTAATCTCATATATGAGAATCATGATTCTTCTATAAAAGGAGCCACATATAATAATCATACACATGTAATCCCATATGAGAATCATGATTCTTCTATAAAAGGAGCCACATATGATAATCATACACGTAATCTCATATGAGAATCATGATTCTTCTATAAAAGGAGCCACATATAAGTATCATATAAAATGTTTCATATGATATTTATGTAATACATGTAGGAGTTTCATATATTTGTTTTAATACAAATAAACTCACGAACTTTTCCTTTTTAAAAATACACATTTTTATATAATTTTCATGAATTTTTTTCGTGTATTGTTTTGTGATTCTTATATGATACTCATATGATTCATATACAAAGATGTTCCTGTTATATAATTATCATATAATATGTATCATTCGAAAATTATGTAAGAATCATGTGGCAAAATTGGTAGTGTATTACAACTAACATGTATTGCAAATATAAATTATACAATTATAATTACAGTTGAAGCTAAGATTTTCTGAGTTTAAATTAAGATACTTATGAATTAAATAGAAAATATAGTAATTATGATTTACTTAGTCTTAGTGTTCACATCTTGCCGAATTATTAGTTTCCTAATGCAATGAACAAACCAACTTGAGAATGTTCATAAGACAAAATTCCAATAGACTGAAAGCAAACTGCAAACATATGGTGAGCATTAGGTAATTAGATAGGGTTTCTGGAGACGGTGGTCAGCCCAGCAGGTAGTGAGATTTATGGCCATTTAACATCTCATTTACAGTTACTAATGATAACAGTAGCTGATAAGCCGAGCATCCAGAAGATGCTTACTTGTGGACTTGTTTGTAGGACTGTCATAGGAAGGCCAATATCTGACCTACCTGCCCCATAGTAATGCTGATATATGACCTTCCAATTCACCTAAACCTATATTACCATATGTACGTATTTAAGGACATTCCCAGGGCAATGCCTGGACGAAATAAGCTTTATTAACCGATTTAATCTTGTTTTTTGTGTGGGGCGGCTGGTTTTTCAGAATGTTCAATCACTGCTGAAAAACAGCTCTTAAGTTATGTGTATTGCAGAATAGGGAATAGGTAGCGATGCCTTCATACAACAAGCATTAATTATAAGGTTGAATATATGAGCATGGAAGATTGAAATCCAAATAATGAAAACATGCTGGCCCCTGAGTGTTTATGGCAGTTCATGAACAGACAACCTTACTTCATATAAATTATGAAAATAATTTCTCCGTTTCCATTTACGCGGGAATGATAAAAATAAATATACCAATTATTGAATCTTTGCATTGATCAGCACACTTAACTCGTGTAATTATGAAACTGAATGATGTTATTTTCTCACTTTTACATTGACAAAATTGACTGAAATGTCCCCTTTTAGCACGCTTGACCAACCCAAGCCAATATTTGCCCTTCAATGTGGTACGCAAAAACTCACAACTTGGTATGAGATACAAAATCGATGTTGGTATCCGAATTTGAATACTCGAGAAGCTCATTTGAATTAAATCGCGTACACAAATATTTGTTTCAGTGATTTGTCATTATATTTAAAGAAACTAACCCACCAAATAACGACAAACTTACACTACAAAATCGTTTATCAAAACTCTATCCAGGTGTTCAGGTCATATAATAATGTATACGTGCCGAATAAAAGTATAGGTTTATTAACAGGTTTTTAAAATACTCGTTAAGAGTTGGTAACTTTTAATTCGAAGCTTCATAGTTTCTCGTTGTCAAAATGTTTAGAAATGGTGTACGTTTTAAAATGTGTTTGTTGTTGGCGGGATAAATAAACTGTATACATGTATGCTTTTTTTTCTTTTCCAAAGCTTGGCCAATTTATTTTCAATCAAGTATGTCCGGAAAAGCTTATTGCCATCGACCAATAAATGACAAAATAAAATCCTCAATTGTTTGCATGTGCTTTTTTATGCAAATGAACTTCTTGGGTCGCTTTGACTTTAAAAGAAGATGCTATTCATGTAGGTCAGTAACATCGGATACCAGCACTGCCATTCTACCCCTTATGGTTTCCGAATTATGGATGTTTCTGACCATGTGGATGCTATCCTTTGCTGGTACTATATATGCTAACAGCCATAAAACACAAACTTTATGAAATACAACATTCTGATCGAGTTCTATAATCAAAGAGTGAAGTAATTCTTTAACCACAATCTTTTTTTTTAAAGCCAGGAACACCCTAGTAAGTTTGAAAATAGTAACAGTGAAGTACAATGTAGGCTGGAGTAATTTAACTTAAAATATGAAATTTTCTTCAATGTACATAAACACTTTATCTGGATTAATGAGACACACGGCAATCTTTCCCGCAATATTTCTTTTTTCCACGGCATTTTAGTAAAAGATAGATGAAACTTTGTTTTCATAAACAGTTTATTTAGTAACCGAGTTACTGTGTGTGATAAATAGTCCACACTAATCACCGAGTTACTGTGTGTGATAAATAGTCCACACTATTCACACGTTATTTCTTGCATACCAGATACGGATATCCGCCTTACAGATGTACTGGAAAATCTTATCTGACCCACAGGTGTAGGTAAAAAGCAATGATGTTGATAACATTAACAATTGCATGACGTCATTATGTGAGAATTCAAACTCTATAGACATTCATGGAACTCTTGAAAAACCATCACCTTAAATGGTGATGTTTCATCATAAACACGTATTCTCATGGTCATGATTTTCCAGCATCTTTTTATGATTTTTTATACATTCGTTACATTTTCAAAAATAATTCAGGAAACGATTTATCGTCACGTAGTATAAAACTTTCAATGTGAGGGTTTTCCATCACCCAGATTGAATTGAATTGAATTGGGGTTTTAAGATTGACATGATCAAAGTGCAACGTTTCATTCCTGCCGCGAAACGCATACTTTGATATATTCAAGTTGGAGATAAATTCTTCGTCTATACATTTTTAGAAAATGTTATAACATTCACCAAACAGAATTCGATAAAATTTGGATGATATGCAGTAACACGTGTTAACCTTCTGCACCGATTACTGAAATTTGTCTCGAAAATCAACCTGTGTGTAGACAGGTTCTTGTTTATAAAGCTACTGTTCCCTATCTACACTTCTACCGATAAACCAACATACCAACAGGCAACAATAACGGCGATAACATAGGGACGTGAAATATTGGACTTGTAGCATGGTAGCGAGTTCGCATATTTAATTATGATGTGATGAAACATCATCATCATTTAAGGTGATGTTTTTTTAAAAGTTCCCCGACATAGTTACGTGAGACTAAAAGTTGATTGTTGCAGACGTCATTGCGAAAAAATGTCAGTGGTATGCAGGAAAAAGGAAACCAATCATAGGTATCAGAATCAGAATTCCAATCCTTCGTATTTAACCATTTTTAATCCGATCCTCGAATCTGATAAAAAAACCAGTTATACTGTGTGTTGGAATTACTGATCTTCTACGGGTACCCATGAAAGGTTTTTATAGTCTGCATTTTAAAGGGCCTCACTTCACTTTGTGCGGATTTGGTAAATGTCTCATATCTATATCCTTTGCTGTTCTGGAGAAACGGTGAAAAGGAACTTTCACAATTTAAGTCTAAAATTAGACATCATTGTCATCTTGGATTTTGCAAGAATTTGTATTATTTTAGAACCAAGTTGTCATGACATCACCTGTAAGATCATCCATATAAGTTCTTGTGATTATGGACCAGCGGAGCTACAGAATCCATTAAGCAGTTTGTCACGTTTGATGTCGAGAGTTTTACACAAATTAAACAATATTGTCAAAAAATATTTAAATTCTTTAACCAACGGAAAACATTTTTGTTGCGTTTGTCTTGTTTGGATAAAAGAAAAAAAAGGCCTTCAAGATTGCTGTGTGTCCCTTTAAGGTGCTGGCCCTGAATAAATTTCTTTATCCTTATTACATTTTGTGAACTAGAATGACTAGACATTATATACAATAAGCAGACGACAGCCGTATTATCCACAAGTTCTATTTTACAAATGAATAAATTACCAGCATACTGTACACAGCATTTACGTCTGCTACACAGTGCATTTCCCTGAATTGTAAGGTGCTAAAAGCAATCTGATATCAGCAATATCAGAAGATTGTTGGAGTTTTACTGTTTATAAATATGAGTTTGATATAATTTATATTTGAGATATACAGTCAAATTCAACCTGCTTAGTGCACACCTGTATCCAGAGACCGCATCAGGCCTCCTTCAGTAGGTCAACTGACCGTTTTTACTGTACTATAGGTATTATATAATAAAAGCAGTGAACAGCCAATGGGTGAAGCTGGGGAGTGGAGGTGGGTGGGGTAAGGACGGCAATCTACCCACAGATCATCTAGGATGAGACGGCACTACTGAACATAGCACGTAAGTCTTTACAACATTAAAATAGATCAAAAAAATATCTACACCAAAGATTACACTTCCTAACTATCAAAATACACATCTACATATTGTGTAAATTTACGCATTGTTGTAAATAGATCACATATTTTGACTTCACAGGATTACTCCAAATATTAGGAAGAAGGGTGAGGTTTTAATGTGGTTATTTATGTTTCTATACTGGCTGAGTAACTTATTGTACTGTTAGGTTCTAGTTATAGTATGTACATTTGAATCAAATAAATTTTAGAAGGTTAATATTGGGGTAGAAAAGGGTTGTTAGATATATGGTCTTGAAACAATGCTGTATTCCAAAATATGGTTGTCGTCTCTACCTGTATCGATTGATTCACGTCTTATCAAGCGTGTTATGCATATCGGCCCTTAAAATGACCGGTAGTGCTACATTTTAATTATTAATTTGTAGAATAGTTCACTGATTTTTAAAAGCCATATACGGATAGAACGTGGATAAAATTTTATTTTTAGCCAATTAATTTTCTGTATTGCTTTTTGGTGATAAAGAATTTATTTCGTTGGTTTAGAAACAAACTCACTTTCTTCATTAGGCGACTGCCATTTTGTTTTTGTTTTAATTTTTCTGATCTTACCAATTTTCACCCCCGTGTATCACACCTTTATGGTAATAATATCTCATGCCAAGAACACACCGACGAAACTCAGTGGCACCACGGAGGATTGAACCCGGGGCCTCCGGTTACAAATCTGCCATGATACCGACTGCGCCACGCCAGCCCTCATTAGAAATGCTGAAGAAGAACATCAAATAGTAGCACCATCTTTCTCAGTGGATTATGTGTATTTAACTTGATTCTAATATTTGATGTTCTTCTTCAACATTTCTATTTAGATTTTATCACTGAATAACAATAAAGAAAATTACTTGTCTAAAAAGGAACACATTTTGTACACTTTCTACACACCACGGCTCGTTTTTTGTATAGCCGATATGCGATAAATTCTTAAAAACTCTTGATAAGCTGAAAATCAATAGATACAGGTAAAGATAACAACCACAGTTGGCAATACAGCTATATTTACATAAGTGTTTCAAGACCATATATATATATAACGACCCTGGGTAGAACCAACACTAGTGATAGCATTTACCTTTAGCAAAACTGTTGGTTTCAACAACAATCTTGTTAATTAACATGTTTATATTTATTTCATTCAACAATTTGATTGAACCCATTCCTATCAACTCTCCATCATTAGAAAAGAGACTTGGTCTATTGTCACATGACATGTGATGAGTCCTCCATCTTTTACCCCAATCTCACTCATTAGGATGGAGACTCAGTCTATGTCACATGACACATGATGGGTTCTCCATCTTTTACCCCAATATCTCACTCATAAGGATGGAGACTCTGTCTATGTCACATGACACGTGATGAGTTCTCCACAATTTACCCAAATCTCGCTCATTAGGATGGAGACTCAGTCTATGTCATGTGATGGGTTCTCCATCTTTTACCCCAAATCTGACTCATTAGGATGGCGACTCGGTTTATGTCACATGACACATGATGGGTTCTCCATATTCTACCCCAAATCTCACTCATTAGGACGGAGACTCGGTCTGTCACATGACACGTGATGAGTTCTCCACATTTTACCCAAATCTCGCTCATTAGGATGGAGACTCAGTCTATGTCATGTGATGGGTTCTCCATCTTTTACCCCAAATCTGACTCATTAGGATGGAGACTCAGTCTATGTCACATGACACATGATGGGTTCTCCATCTTTTACCCCAATATCTCACTCATTAGGACGGAGACTCGATCTATGTCACATGACACGTGATGAGTTCTCCACATTTTACCCAAATCTCGCTCATTATGATGGAGACTCAGTCTATGTCATGTGATGGGTTCTCCATCTTTTACCCCAAATCTGACTCATTAGGATAGAGACTCAGTTCATGTCATATGACACATGATGGGTTCTCCATATTCTACCCCAAATCTCACTCAATATGATGGAGAATCAGTCTTAATGTCACATGTCATGTGGACAATAAAATGATCTCTTGTTTTGCTATTAGTAAATGCGATCGATAAAAAAATGGTGTTTACATTCCAAATTCATGGTTTTACAGGAAAAAGGTTACATGTTTAAGCTTAAGGGTAAGTCCACCACATTCAACATGACAACAGTACACGTAAACACGATACACGTGACGTTCTTACTGTCAATTACTGACCTAGATCCCACAATACACATTATGTATACACATCATCACAATATCAAGACGAAACTGGGTGTAATATTTTAACATGTTGCAGCATAAAACATCAGACTCAAAATCTAAAACTTATTATTAATACAAAAAAGTATTTTTGTTACAATATTAGTTTTGTCAGAGGATTAAAAAAAAAGGAAAAAAAGGGAAAATGAAAAAAAAAAGGAAAATATTGAGATTATTTAACTGCTGTGATCGATATTAGCGATTTCTTCACGAGATGGTAGACTTGGGTTCTTTTCACAAAAGAGCGTATACGAATGAGTGAAAAAACAAAACACATCTACCTTTGAGTGAAGGATTTCTCTATAATCGAACACATCAGTTAAATTATCTGTTTATTACATTTTAAATCAGTTTGTGCACAATTTTAACGGAAATTATTCGCTTATTGAACTTTATCGGCGGATGACGTCGACGTCAGCACCACTTTACTGACATCATAACTCGGCATCACAATTAGTTATTTTTGTGTTCGGAGTTAATAATATTTAGCGATTATGAATATTCTTTCACTGAGAAATCCCAATGTTTCACCGATGAAAATGTAATAAATTGAGGTTTTAAGTCTATGTCTGATTTTCTATACTTCTGCAATGGATGATGCCATAATTTCATTATACATTATACAGTATTTCCGTTGTCATGGCTCGTCGTCAAATAATAAATTACATCAACCTGATTTTATATCAAACGTACATAAATACTTTAGTAATAATTATATATAAACCGTAAAAACTTTGATCATAGCATTGGAAGATGATGTTACACTTTCATAAAATGTTCAAACTAATCTGGTGATGGATCAAAGCAGCCTATCAATGATGCTGGTTACTAACCTACCAAAGACTGGTTACTAGCCTACCACGGGTGCTGGTTGCCAGCCTACCAAGCACACTGATTACCAGACTACCAAGAAAGCTGGGTACCAGCCTACAAAGGATGCTGGTTGCCAGATTTACAAGGACACTGGTTGCCAGCCTACCAAGTATACTGGTTCCAAGCCAACCAAGGACACTGGTTCCCAGCCCTCCAAGGTCACTATTTGCCAGCTTACCAAGTTGTATGGCTACATGTATAAGCCTATCATGGACTCCTGTTACCAGTCTACCAAGGCTACATACGTTCCAAGGATGCTGGTTACCAGTCTACCAAGGATGCTGGCTACCAGCATACAAGAAACTGGCTGGCTACCAGCCAATGTACTGTGTGTGTTATTATAAGGTTTATAATCCCTCCAATCATATGAGCCCAAGTGAATATGGACTTAAATATAAGTACATGTTTTAAACAGTGTGTGAAGCATATGTGGGTGTGGTCATGATATCGATATTAAAGAGGTAAAAATACTCATGTCTGATTCTAGTTCAGTTTATACTTAGCCAAATAGTTGTGTTCAAATCAATAGAATTTTGTAATCAATGGGCTACTTACTTCTTATTCCTTCAGTTTCTACAACCAAAAATGTTTCCTATTAACATTTTGTGCCTATGAAACACTTTAATGCTCTTTGTGATTTTCAGGAAACTGTATCGCAATATTTGTTTTGCTATTTTTGCATAACAGAAATATCTGTGAATTCAAAACCTCCATGAATTAAAATATGGGTGGAGGGAAGAAACCTGATAATAAATGCCTACGCATTACCAAACCAGTCCTTGATATGTCGTCTGCACATGAACGATATATTTCATGACATATAAGTTTTGGTGATCTTTACGACGTCTGGTCATGGTTTGACACACTCGTCTTTTCACTCTTATTGATCTGTTAAACAGTAATGCTTAAAACATCATCTACAACATTTGTCTTGTAACACAACGTCTCAAATGTAACAATGCTATGCTATGCTAAACGAGATATAGTCACCGACTTCTTACAGACCACCGACTATAGCATGAATTAAAGGGAATATTGGCATATGAAGGAGAATGCGAAACTATCGTAACTAATATATATATATATATATAACAAGATAAAATAGTTTCGCATCGATTCTCTTATTATATTGAAAAAAGCATTGTTATTGAAAGTTCTGACAAAAACTTGTAAAAGGTTGAAAAAAATATCAAAATCGGATGATAAACAAAGAAGATATAACCATTACGAGTTTATTAAAATGGATATACACGTAGAAGCCGCCATCTTGAGAACTATGACATCATAGTTCTAAATGACCATATATGGCATTTGATTCTTTCCTTTAAATCAGTAACTTAATTTCATAATAATAAATATTCCATATATGGTGACTTATAACTATGATGTCAATAGATCTCAAAATGGCAGTTACCATATCCATTTCAGAAGAGCCTAATTATTGGTCATATCATCTTTATCATTTGAGTTTTGATCATTCTTTCATCCTTTTCCAAATGTTACAATGATACAAATTATTGAAATGTATGCCTACATTCCCTTTAACAACATCTCTCCATAACAGTTATCCATAATGCCGACTTATTGTCTGGCACCTGTTTCAAAATTAGTTTTTTGTTTACCAACTTTTCTTTTATCCACAATTTTTCAACCTGGATTATTTAAGATTAAATAGTTTTTTTTCAAAATTCGATTATTTTTTTTAATGAGACAAACAGCTTTATCAGTAGGTAATAAAACCACAATTTTTTCCAACTGAAGTATTTTTCAAAAACAGAAAGAATAGTTGATTTATCACTAATATTAACATTTCAATTTATTAATGTTTTAACTCAATTCATCTTTCATGCAAACTCATCTCATGAAACAAGTGCCTTAAACAATACTATTGTTTGCGTCACAAAACCATCAGCGACAATCACTCTTTCTCAGTTTATTCCATCTATTAGTGTACGCATATCAGTTGCTGTTGTTGTTGTTATTCACACAGTGCTCCTGGGTATGGAGAACCATCCTTTGGACGTAATTAGTAGATGTCTGCAGACAGAATAAGCTGAGAACGTGTGATAATTTGCCTGTCTGTTACGATCTCATTACCTCTTTAGACAGGCATTCAACAAATTTACAACTGGTTTTCCTCCATCTTAACACTGGTTTCATTCATAAAACCATGGACTAGTTTCTTTCACGTAATCATGGACAGGTTTCCATCAAAAGAATAAAAGATTTATTCTATATATGGACATAATTACAACAGCCTGGTTCTCTACTCAATATCAAATACAGAAAAGCTTTTCAATGACTGCTTCTCCCCTCAATGTCAACTATGGACTGATTCTCTGCTCAATGAAAACAGTAGACTGCTTCTCTGCTCAATGTCAACAATAGACTGTTTCTCTGCTCAATGACAACAGTAGACTGCTTCTCCACTCAATAATGTCAACTATAGACTGCTTCTCTGCTCAATGTCAACTACAGACAGACTGCTCCTCTATTCTCAATGTTCAGAATGAACAGTAGATCCTTGGTCCAGCCTAGAATGGTTCATTTTGTAGCTCTCCAGCATGCTCCTATGTCATCCCCAACACTTGCTCAATATGACGTCTGCTCACATCGTATCCGTTCATCCCATTCAAAATATCTGCTGCATTTATCACATTTAACTTCCCATTTTCACCATGATGAGAGATGAAAAGATGAAACAATTTGCTTAGAGCACTAGATGACGAAATGTGTATGGTATTAGAGACACGTTATTTCCTGCGATATTTTCGGTACCTGTGTTGATGATACAGCGATGGATGTAAGTTTGTGACTGTATCTCGAGATAGGCAGTTTAAGGGAATGCTGCGTGTTTGTAAATATTGGACCTGAGTCTGGGACACCCACTCATCGTCAATACTGAAACATGGAAGAAAACAGTAAATATTGGACCTGAGTCTGGGACACCAACTCATCGTCAATACTGAAACATGGGAGAAAACAGTAAATATTGGACCCGAGTCATGGACACCCACTCATCGTCAATACTGAAACATGGGAGAAAACAGTAAATATTGGACCTGAGTCTGGGACACCCACTCATCATCAATACTGAAACATGGAAGAAAACAGTAAATATTGGACCCGAGTCTGGGACACCAACTCATCGTCAATACTGAAACATGGAAGAAAACAGTAAATATTGGACCTGAGTCTGGGACACCCACTCATTGTCAATACTGAAACATGGAAGAAAACATTAAATATTGGACCTGAGTCTGGGACACCCACTCATCGTCAATACTGAAACATGGAAGAAAACAGTAAATATTGGACCCGAGTCTGGAACACCCACTCATCGTCAATACTGAAACATGGAAGAAAACAGTAAATATTGGACCCGAGTCTGGGACACCCACTCATCGTCAATACTGAAACATGGAAGAAAACAGTAAATATTGGACCCGAGTCTGGGACACCCACTCATCGTCAATACTGAAACATGGAAGAAAACAGTAAATATTGGACCTGAGTCTGGGACACCCACTCATCGTCAATACTGAAACATGGAAGAAAACAGTAAATATTGGACCTGAGTCTGGGACACCCACTTATCCTCAATACTGAAACATGGAAGAAAACAGTAAATATTGAACCCGAGTCTGGGACAACCACTCATCGTCAATACTGAAACATGGAAGAAAACAGTAAATATTGGACCCGAGTCTGGGACACCCACTCATCATCAATACTGAAACATGGAAGAAAACAGTAAATATTGGACCTGAGTCTGGGACACCAACTCATCGTCAATACTGAAACATGGGAGAAAACAGTAAATATTGGACCCGAGTCATGGACACCCACTCATCGTCAATACTGAAACATGGGAGAAAACAGTAAATATTGGACCTGAGTCTGGGACACCCACTCATCGTCAATACTGAAACATGGAAGAAAACAGTAAATATTGGACCCGAGTCTGGAACACCCACTCATCGTCAATACTGAAACATGGAAGAAAACAGTAAATATTGGACCCGAGTCTGGGACACCCACTCATCGTCAATACTGAAACATGGAAGAAAACAGTAAATATTGGACCTGAGTCTGGGACACCCACTCATCGTCAATACTGAAACATGGAAGAAAACAGTAAATATTGGACC